>CAUYON010088205.1:0-15743 GCA_963573935.1 Arctocebus calabarensis
GGGCGCCTGTAGTCCCAGCTACTCGGGAGGCTGAGGCAAGAGAATCACTTAAGCCCAAGAGCTGGAGGTTGCTGTGAGCAGTGTGACGCCATGGCACTCTACCCAGGGCGATAAAGTGAGACTCTGTCTCTACAAAAAAAAAAATGCTCTAATTTTCCAAAATCCCTCAAGAGCTGAAGCCCAATGTGGGGGAACCTTCTCAAAGGGATGGTGGAGACGTTAACCAAGGCTTCAATTGTGTGGGAGGCTTGAGAGCCTTACTGAAGTTGGGGGTCATGAGTCTGAGTTGGACCCCAGGGAAGTGAAAGCAAGACAAACATAGTGGGATCAGATGGTAGTGTGTAGGTGTATAAGTCAGCTGTTGCTGTGTGACAAGCAATCCCCGAGCTTCAGAGATACGAAACAGTATGTATTTGTTCTCACTTATACTTCTGCAGGTTGGCTGGGCATGGCGTTCCCCCTACAATTGGGCTCAGGTCTTTTTCAAGGGTGTTCATCCCAGACTCCAGGCTGAAAAGGCAGCAGCTTTTTGGGAGAAGCTCTCTGCATGACAGTATAGGTGCCAGGGCATTTGTGCAAGTGTTTTTCTTTTTTTTCAACTTCAGCTCAGTTACACCTGCTAACATCCAATTAGCTAAAGCAAGTCACATGGCTGGGACCAAAATTCGGAACACTACTGAGCCTAGGCAAGTCACAATGGTTGAACACTGCATCGGAGGCGGGTTCAAACAGAGCCCTGGCCAAAAAAAAACCACTGCATTTATTGGACAGAAAAATGCTCCTCCCATGGAGGCAGGGTGGGGGGTGGTGAGGAGGAAGTCAATATTTGCTGAATAATAATCTAAACTATCAGTGGAGTGGGAGGCATGATTAGAGGTGAGTAAGGTAGATCTTTTCTTAATGCTTGCTATGAAGGGAATAGAAAAGTTGATGGTCCATGGTAGTGTGAACGTATCATTTATCACTCAAACTGGATACTTCTGAGAGTCAAAAGGGGCTGTGAAAATTGCACCAAGGCCAGGTGTGTAATCCCAGCTACTCAGGAGGCTGACTTGGGAGGATTGTTTGGGGCCAGGAATTTGAGACCAGACCAGGCAATATAGTAAGACCTCAGCTCAAAAAAACAAAACAAAACATTGCATTAGGACAGGGTGGATATATTAGGATTGTGCCAGGAAAAACAGGGCCTAAGGTTATGACAGCTACAGGCCAAATCCATAGCACTGAAGCATTTTGTTTCACTGCTATCGTATTTTCTTTTAGTTTTCCTTCCTTTTTAAAAGTAAATTTGAATATTCTCTAGAGAGGCCCTGGCACTTTCTTTGGTCTTACTGCCTGGCCTTTCTGAGCATCAGCATTGTGGGTCTTGATAAAACATCTGCTTTTAGCAATCAGATTCTGCAGCGTGGTGTGTTCAAAATGTAGGTCTCTGTAACATACTACTACACATCTGGCAGATGAAAACAACAGAAATTGATACTCTTACAGTTAGAGGCCAAAAGTACAAAGTCAAAGTGTCAGTAGGGTTGGTTCCTTCTGGGGCTCTCCGGGAGAATCTGTTCTGAGTCTCTCTCGTAGCTTCTAGTAGCCACCAGCAATCCGGCGTTTTCATTGTCTTATGGCTGCATCACTCCAATCTCTACCCTCCTCCTAGGGTCCCCTGTGTCTCTGGGTCAAATTTTCCTCTCCTTTGTCTTATAAGGACATTAGTCCTAAATCCAGGATGCTCTCATCTTGAGATCCTCAACTTAATTACATCTACAAAGACCCTATTTCTAAACGTGATCACATTCACAGGTGCCAGGAGATAGGACCTGGGTATATCTTTTGGTGGGGAGGGGGACACAATTCAACGCACAGCAGGTGGACTGCCAGGTGGGCTGTGGACAGCAAGGTATGTGTGGGTAGATGCAAGGCATGACAATGGTGGAGAGAGAGAACAGGCTCTAAGCTCTACTGGGCAACACTGGTCAGAGTTCTGCAGCAGAGTGAGCCTTCAGGGTAGGTCTTGAAAGCTAAGTAGAATATATGGGATAGAGAGAAGGCATCTCAGGCAGAGGAAGTGGAATAAGCAACCATAGACATGTGCAACTGGCTGGGGACAGCTCCGGGGGTCTAACTTCCTAGTATGAAGTGCCTGGCACACTGGGTATGGAGCATGAGGGAAGGCCGAGCGATGGATGCCAGGTTGTGGTATTTTACCTTTATCAAGAGTATATGGTGGAAATGCCTCACTGCTCATTTTCTTTGCCTTATATTCGAGATCCTAGTGGGGAGTGGCAGAGACTGTTTCTCCTTCACTACAGATCCCAGGCTCCCGTGCAGTCAGTGCCACCATGTGACTGAGATCTGGCCAATGAAATGTGGGAGCAAGGACGTATGCCACTTCCCACCACTCCCTTTTCCTTCATCTGCCTGCTAAATGCAGATGGAATGTGTGTGTGTGTTGGGGGGGGTGTCCTTTGAGCCCCAGATGAAAGAGGCCTAGGTGGTGAAATGACCCCAGAGTGGTAGCCCTCACCCACCCATACTGGGCTGTGTTGTTACCATAGGAAGCCACTGAGATTTGGGGTTTTATCCCAACTGGTGCCTACTCTGACCTTAACAACCATTTCCCTGCTGCTGTGGCAAAGATTGCCCTGCCAATAACTGAACTGCATTCGACAGAGGTCTCTGTGGGAGGGGAGAATGGGGCCAGGTGGAGGCCTGGCCAGGGTCAGGCTCCTGTGCCTCAGAGGAGCTGGTCTTCACCTGCCCCATGGGGCATCAGATGAGTTGGCCTTGTAAGGTGAAGTCCCACAGGACTAGCCAGGGAGCTGTTTCCTAAGGAAATGCAAAGCAGAAAACACGGGCCCAAAGGATTGGGAATTCTAGCTGGACATTTCTAGATGGGGTCCCAGTCCTCTGCTGCCGAGGGAGCAGCCGCTGCAGGAGTGAGAACAAAAGCAAGCGATGGAGGGAAAGGTCAAGAACTCAGGCAGCATCAGGTCAAAATAGGAGCAGGATGGAGGTGGAGATGCCAGTGGCCACTGTGCAGACCCCGCCAGAGGTCTCTGCTGCTTGATGAGAGTGGGCGCAAGCGGAGCAAATGTGCCAGCGTGCCCTAACAAAACAGGGTGGAAACCATAAGACACCCCCATGGAGGCAGCGGTTCTCACTCATTCATTCGCTCATTCATTTATTCATCCACACACATTTTCTCAACACCTACTATGTGCCCATCCCTGAGCCAGAAGGAATGCACACAGGATGAATACAGGCGTCAGGGCACGCTCAGGAGAGGGCTGCAGAGGAGGGTCCCACACGGCATTTTTCTGGAACGCTGAGGCAGGTGGCTCTAATCATAGTGGCCCCTCTGAAGTGAATTTCCTCTGCCCAGAATGAGTCAGACGAGGCTCATCAGCTAGAGGACCATGCTCTGCTCATTCACCAGTGCAAGCTTCCTTTGTCCCTCCTCGGGGAGAGACAATGTCATGGCCTTGTCCCTTTGTGTTCTGGAGCCAGCAGGCTCTTGGCGGATGTTAAATGTAATAACACCCACAGTTTGTAGCAGCTTCTGCATTGGTGCCCATTGGTAGCCTGTGGAGTCACACACACACTCACATCCGTGCACACACTCACATCCATGCACACACGCACAGCCCATGGGTCTGGCAGATGCAATTAGCTTCTGGGTCCCTCAGAATTAGATGCAGGTGGCTAATTGTCCATGCCAGGAGGCAACTGTGGGCACAATTAGTCATGTCTCTTTCCCCACTTGGGGCTAATAATGGGTGGGACATCTGAGGAGGGAGAAGAGAGAAAAATCAAATGTGGCTCCGGCTTGCCTTAGCCCTAGGCTGTGATGGGCAACTTTTGGTGGGACTGTTCATCCTTTTGGCCTGGGAATAGGTTGGGGGCTGACAAAGGAAGGAAAGGGGAGGGGGAAGCCCTTCTGAGGGCTCACTGTCTTGCCCCCACCCTAGCCCCGTCAGCACACTGGAGTCTGTTAGTCTATCACCTGGCAATTATTAGAACCCACGTCTGTGTAATAGCAAGCTGGCCTCCTTCCTTTTTACTTCTTTGTATTGTCTTTTGTCCTTTCTGTCCTCACTTTCTTATGGGGGCAGAGAGGTGGCTCCACAGAAACTGGACAGTGGCTTAGGGCAGAGCAGACTTGGAAAGTTCCCAATGTAAATTTGCTTCAGCAGACAAGTTCTGAAGGTCTGCCCTGTCCACGCCCTATTCTAGGTGCCATGGATGGCACAGAGGAAGTAGGCACAGTCCCTGCTTGTGAGGAGTTCAGAGGCCAGTGAAGAGAATAAAAGATGTACATAATATCCACTGTATGACAGGAAATTGACAAGGGCTATAAACGCTTCCCTGCTGAGTCCAGTAACTGACTGAGTGACTTAGGCGTTGGTTGCCTCTTTGGGCCTCAATTTCCCAGGCTGTTAGAGGAGGGTGTTGGGCCTCCTTGATGATTCAGGCTTCAGACTCTTCCTACTGTTTACAACAGAGCTGTGGAATCCAAGAAGGAAGAGATTACTTCTGATTGGGGAGAGGAAGTTGAGAGGGATGCATCAAGAAATGGTCTTTGCGCTGGGCTTTACAGGTAGGGTTTCAACAGAGAGAGGGTAGAGCAGGGCCGCACCTTAATCTAGGCTGTGGTCACACTTGCTGATGGTTTTGAGTGACAGAAACCTAACTTTACATGCATCAGGGGAATATATTGGTTGGCATATCACGGTAGTCTCCAGAGACAGCTTCTCAGTGAATTGTGCTTTCTGATATTCATGTTCTTACACCTCATTCCCTTTGAATCTGGGATGACTCTGAGACCTGTTGGTAACCCATTGAAATGGTGGAAATGGGGACTTCTGAGGCAGAAGAAGTGTTGCAGCTTTCACCTTGTTCTCTTGGAACACTCACCATGGGTAAAGCCAGATACTCAGAAAGTCTTGAGCCCTCCACGCTATGAGGAAGCTCAAGCTAAACCTTGTGGAGAGCTACACAGACAGGGATGCCTGCCTCGCCCCCAGCGGGTCCAGCTCACCCAGCGTGGCTGACATCTGAACACAACAAGCATCAAAGACTCCAAGCAAGATCTTCCTCGCTGGGCTCATCAACCCTCAGACCCATGAAGATAATGATAAATGACTGTTTTTTGTGCCACTATATCTTAAGACGGTATGTTACACAACAAGAGATAGTCAGAACACATACATTCTATAAATGTCCCCAGAGGTCTGGTTCCAGCCATGACTGGATCCAGGAGCTCAGATAATCTTTACCTTCCTCATGTCTTGCTCCCTTCTGTGCTGGCTTCTTCCCTAAACCACTTTCCTACACTGTCTGTCCCCCAGAACTCCCAGACTTGTATCATACCTGCTTCCAGCAATACCAGCAGACAAGACTGGCTATTGCTCTGTGATCACAACAAAATTCCTGGAAATACATCTCACTGGCCTGGTCACATGCTCTTTCTTAAAACTTTCCTGACGTGGCCAGAGGGGAAGACTGTGGAAGGAACTTGCTGTATGCCTGAAAGATAGAATGGGCGTCTTGAATTTGATTATTAACAAATCAAATGTGACACTTCCGAGTAGGATCTAAGAGAGCTGTTTATATGGCCAAAGGGAGAATGGAACCTGGATAGGCACAAGCAGATGCCCATTCCTCAGGGACTAATTCTTGTCATGCTCAACTCATTGTGAGGCTCAGGTTTGAGAACAGCGTAGCAAGAAGCTTATGAAGGCTTTCACAGAAGCTTGTGTCTGCCTGGAACGAGGGACCACTCGCACTGGTCCACCTGGAAGTGCGACTCTCCCAAACCCAAATCCTCTTCAAGGTTTCCAAATCAGAAAGCTAAGTGGCGTGTTCTTTCAGCAGGAGACCTTTATCTTGTGTTTTGTAAAGTCGGGCATTTCTGTACATCAGCAGAATTTAGATCCTCTGATGACTCCCTGAAATAGAGGTCTCAAGTTGAAGTCACTGGGGAGAGACTTTCTCCAAGACAGGACTCTCTCCTCCCACCAGGAGGAGGCAGAGGAAGGAGGCTTCCCCTGAAACTGTAGAGGGATCAGAGACCCTGCACAGGAGGCCCAATCTGGGACACTCAGTTTTACTGGAGGGCGTATTGGTTCTTCTCCCTTGTCCTTGCACATATCTAAAGAAAAGGGACTTTTAAATTGGTCAAGGACATAGGTCAAAACATAAAGCAATATCCAAAAGTAGGTGAGACTAAATGCCAAGCAGTCAGAAAACTAGCACTCTTTCTACTGTGAAAGTGACTCAGTTCTTGAGCTTTTAATGCTTCAGATCTGGGGTGCAGTGTAATCACGTGATCATGCATCCCTCCATTCATTCATTCATCTAGACATCCACCCCATGGTCTATACACTTGGACAACTATCCAGCGGTCATTCCCACACCAGCATCAGTTGGAGCAAAGCTCCTGTGCCTGCTAGAGGCCTCGGAAGAAATTCTCAAAGCAGGGAAATGGTTAAAATAAATCAAAATAAAATCAGAGTTGGCTGTGGTGCTCATTCTTAATGACACACAGGAAACTATAAACCAGCCATGCTACATAATTGACCACTGAGGATTTTTCGCTCTCAGTCAGTTTGAGATGTACCGAATCCAATATCATATCAGTGATTTGATTTGTTAATAATCAAATTGCAAATACCTTTTCATTTGGCTTCAAAAAGCAAACAGCCATTCGGAATAATTTTTATGGGTCTTGGAATGCAATATAAACTTAAAATATTGTGTTTGCAAGTCCTATTGGCATGACCGTATTATAATTTATATTGGCCTATTTTGATGTACAGTGGCATAATGAAACTTTAAAAAAATATATTCTGCAAAGCTGCATCTAAGCCCAAGCCGGCAGCACAGATTAATGTAAAAACATCATGGGGATTCTTTGCATATTTTTTTACGGAGATTTCTAGAGAATGACTTTTCTATGCTCCAGAACTTTAACTTAAGCAGGGTTTTGTAAAGACTTCCAGAGTCACCTCTCGTCACTTTTTCAGGTCTGTTGCCTGAAGCCTCTCGTGTACACTGGCATCAGCCCTCATGTGTGCAATTTTCTGACCCTATCATGTGCGTGCATGTCTGTATTCAGTTTTCTATTCCCTTCATCTGTAATGCGCTTTCTCTCTTCTCTGCTCCGAAAGTATCTCTTAGACATTCTTCAGCTCCTGGCTAAAATGCCATCCCTGCAGGGAACTTTCTCTGACATCCCCAGAAGTTATTACTTCCATTCTTCCACAGCAATTGAAAAGGAACTCTATTACAGCTCTTGTCACAGTGTGTTACTGTTATTTGTTTACATGCACGAGACTCTGAATTCCTTGACAACCTGAATGCGGTATATTCAATCCAAAAACCCCAGTGTCTACCACCATGCCTGGTGCATAATACATGCTCTGTAAATGTCCATGTAACTGTGCTAT
This sequence comes from Arctocebus calabarensis, assembly GCA_963573935.1. Taxonomy (NCBI): domain Eukaryota; kingdom Metazoa; phylum Chordata; class Mammalia; order Primates; family Lorisidae; genus Arctocebus; species Arctocebus calabarensis. Next base: position 7,446 of record CAUYON010088205.1, read on the forward strand.
GGATGGGTAGAAGAATGGGTGAGTAGCAGAAGGATGAATGAATGGAGAGAAGGATAGGTGAATAGTTGGTGGATAGATGGATGGAAGAAAGGATGGACAGGTGGGTGGACGAATAGACATTAGTGGATGGGTTAAAGGAACAGATCATCCTGGAGGATAATGCTTCCCTTGACATCAAAAGCATTTTTTTTTGGAGACAGAGTCTCACTATATCACCCTAACTAGAGTGCTGAGGCATCACAGCAACCTCAAACTATTGGGCTTAAGCGATTCTCTTGCCTCAGCCTTTCGAGTAGCTGGGAATACAGACACCTGCCACAACGCCCGGCTATTTTCTTTACTGCAATTGTCATTGTCGTTTAGCAGGCCCTGGCTAGGCTCCAACCCACCAGCCTCAGTGTATGTTGCCAGTGCCCTACCCACTGAGCTACGGGTGCTGAGTGGACATCAAAAGCATTTAAGCACAGATTGTAGAGAGGCTTCAGGACCTAAATGGGTTGTTAGAAAAACTCATCTGTTAGATGTTTTCTAACCAGAGAGGGCCTGATTTCACTAAATTCCTGCATGGCTATGCTTCAGTACAGAAATGCAATAGAGGCTTACTTTCTTTTTAGCACCCATTTTCCAAAAAGGGTCAGGAAAGCTCTCATTAATAAGACTACATTGAAATAGAGGCCTAAGGGAAGAACATACCAGTCATAGGGAACAGCAAGTGCTAAGCCCCTGAGGTGGAAGCATGCCTGAAATGTTCAGGAACAGAGAGGGGACCAGTGTAGCTGGAGTGCAGGGAAAGATTTGAGAACTACTGTTTTATGGTGTCTATGTTTTGTCCCTTTCTTAGAGAGATTTTGCCTACTTGCCATTTAAAAAATATTCTCTTATGTTTTAACCATATTCTTTTATAGTTTATAATTTTATTCTTAGCTCTTTGACTTAACTAGAATTTATCATGGTATATGATGTGAGTTAAAGTTACAAAATTATTTCTGGATGAGGAGCCAATTATCTCAAGGTCCTTTACTAAGTAGTACATGCTGTTCATTGATTTAAGACACCATCTTCACCATAAATTAAGCTATCTTTTATGCAAAGTTTCTTTTTCATATTCTCTTATTTTATTGATCTATTTGTCAGTTTCTATGTTGATGCTATATTACTTTAGCTACCAGAACATTTAAGATGTTTGTTGAAATTTTTCTTAGATTCTTGTGTATTTTCTTGTACAGATAGACATGAAAATCAGTTTATCAAGTTCTATAAAGAACTTCTCTGTAGAAGTTTATCAAGTTCTATAAAAATTTTTATTCAGAGTATCTAACATTTAGAAGTGAATTTGGGAGCTCAAGCATGGCGGTTCATGTCTGTAATCCCAGCATTCTGGGAGGCCAAGGCAGAAGGATTGCCTTAGCTCAGGAGTTTGAGATCAGCCTGAGCAAGAGCAAGACCCCATCTCTATTATAAACAGAAAAAATTAGCTTAGCATTGTGATGGGCATCTGTAATTCCAGCTACTTGGGAGGCTGAGGCAGGAGGATTGCTTGAACCCAGGAGTTTGAGACTGCTGTGAGGTAGGCTGACACCATGACACTCTAGCCTGGGCAAGAGTGAGACGCTCTCTTATGGAAAAAAAAAAATTGAATTTGGGGAGTGTTGACATCTCTAAAGCAGAGTACACCATCTAAAAAACAGTGTGCCCTTGATTTTTTTTTCAGGCCTTTTTATATCACTGAGAAAAGTTCAGTTTTTAAAAAATAGGATATGCACATATTTTTGGTAAAGTTTATTCTATGTCGTTGTCAGTTTGTTATAGTTTTTTGGCTTTTTGTTTTTTTGTTTTTTGATGTTATATTTTCCAATTTGTTATTGTGTATAGAAAAACTATTATAGGGTGGCGCCTCTGGCTCAGTGAGTAGGGTACTAGCCCCATAGACCGAGGGTGGCAGGTTCAAACCCAGCCCCAGCCAAACTGCAACAAAAAACATAACCGGGCGTTGTGGTGGGCGCCTGTAGTCCCAGCTACTTGGGAGGCTGAGGCAGGAGAATCGCCTAAGCCCAGGAGTTGGAGGTTGCTGTGAGCTGTGACACTAGGGCACTCTACTAAGGGCAACAGCTTGAGACTCTGTCTCTACCAAAAAAAAAAAAAAAAAAGAAAGAAAGAAAAAAAAGAAAAACTATTATATGCATATATTTCAGAAACTTATTGAAATCTTTCTACTTCTAGTATTTCTTCAAAAGAAAAATAGAAAGTTCAGCTTTTTATTTTTTTCTATTTATTGTTTTTTTCCTCTTCTCACCTAAGTGCTTTGGCCAGTATATCCAGAAAAATGTTAACTAATAAAGATGATAGCAGGCATCCTTTAATGGAGATACTACTAATCATCCTTGGAAATTATGTTTGTGATGATTTAAGGGGTACACTAAATGCTACAACAAAAAATATGCTGTAAAATACTATGGCTTAAGTAAGATAGAAGGTAATTTTCCTCTGACACAAGAGCTCACAGTGATAGCCCAGGGGAAGCAGCCTAGGACTGGTTCTGTTCTCAGGTAGCTTCCAAGCTTGCTCCAGCCATTGCCACTTTTCTAGCCAGCTGGAAGAGGGAAAAGGAAGTCTAGGGAAAATAAGCAATAACTTGGTAAGTGTTGGTATCACATCTATTCACATCCCATTGGCTTGAACTTAATTACATGACCATGCCCAACTGCAAGGGTGGCCGGGAGATCTAGTCTCTGACTCAGCGACAATCTACTCGCGAAAACTAGGAGTTAGGTACAGTTACAAAAAGAGAGGAAGTGAGAATGGATAATGGGAGACTAGGGCAAGTGCTGCCACAGTATTATTTATCAACTTATAGAAATTTCCTCCTATTGGTTAACAAGCAGTTTTTAATTTTAGTTTTTAAATTTAGGATTAAGGGCTTTATTTTACTAGATTATTTTCTGACACCTTTTGAAGTGACCACGTGTTTTTCTCCTGTAATCTTAAAGTGTAAGCTTTTATATTTATTGGTTGTTAATGAAATGGATTTCCTAACATGGAACTGTACTTGTATTTCTAGGATTCGACTCTATTTAATCAAGTTGCATGAGTTCCTTAACGGATCATTGGTCACGTTTTAGAATTTGCTTCCATGTTTATAAGTGATGTTGACCTATAGTTTTTTTTATGTGTACATTATTCTTGTATTTAGTATTGCGGGGTTATGCCAACCTGAAAGGATGAATTGGGAAATTTTGTACCCCTTCCCATATCCTGTAATAGTCAATATATCTGAAGCTATTTTATTTGAAGGTTTGGGGAAATTTATTCTTAAAACCATCTGACAAGGGTATTCTTTTAGGAATAAATCCTTGACTGCTATGGCAGAGATCTGCGCTAATTGTCCATAACATCAGTTCTCTGCTTTTTCTGAGATAAGAGAATTCTTGACTTGTAGCTGAGTACAAATGCCGGAGATGAGACATTTTCCCAGCTTCTCCTGTGGCTAGATGTGGCCAACTTTCAATGTGCAGGCTGTGAAAGATTTCAGAATTGAAGTTGTGAAGGTAGTGAGTTTGTGTGCAACTTCTGGCATGTTGGGAGTGTCCTCCCTCTTTCTTCAATTTGCTGCCTGGAAGAGGGCCTCAGAGGTGAGTCAGCTTGAAATCTGGGATGGCAGATCCATAAGGCAGAAGGGTCTGGGTTCCTAGTGCCATAAATCTGTCATTCTAGCTCCTGGAGAGTTAGCTGCTCTTTTGTTTGAGCCACTTATTTCGGGGTTTTTGCTATAACTGCCGAATCTAATTTAATTACTGTAAGCCACATTTTTAGTAACTTTCACTGCTATTGGTCAATGATTTTTTTTTTGTTTATTTCTTTTTTAGGTAATATATTTTTGTAAAAAATGAACTATTTTATCTAGATTTTCAAATTTATTAGAATATAGTTATAGAAGATTTTGTGATTAAAAAAAAGTTGTCTGTCTGTAATTACACCTCTTTCCAATTTCTGTAATATGTGCTTTCTCTCTCCTCCTTCCTCTTTGTCATCTGGGTCTTTCTTGCCTCTTGCAAACACACTGGGCTTCTCGCTCTGGGTATCTTACTTGCTGTTCCCTCTCTCTGAAAGCCTCTTCCCAGATATCCATCCGGCTTTGTCCCCTACCACTTGGTGGTCTTTTCCTAAATGTTCCTTCTCAGTGAGGTCTTCCCTAGCCATCTTATCTATACTGTAATTGCAAACCACCCCAATCTAGGGCTCTGTATCTCTCTTCCATGGTTCGTTCAGTCTCTTAACATGCAAGCTTTTGTTACCAGTTGTCTGCTTTTTTTCTTTACTATTTCATTCATTTTTGCCATTGTGCTTATTAATTTCTTCCTTCTGCCATCTTTAGGTTTATTTTCTTGTTCCCTCAACCTCTTGACTTTCCTGAGTTCAATGCATAACTCATTTGGTTACAATCTTTCTTATTTTCAAATGGAAGGTTTAAGACTATAGATTTTCCTCTGGATATTATTTTGGCTGCAAACTATAAACTTTTATTTGTGGCAGTCTTATGGTTTATGTTTAGTTTTTAGTTTCAGTGTGCTTTTCTCTTTAGCCATGAGTTAAGTGAAAGACATTTTAATATTTTAGGCAGATGGACTTTATTCAGCTCTCTTCACTGTGGCTGTTGTTAATTTCTAATTTTATTGAATTGTGGTCAGAAACGTGGTTGTATCATTTCTCATTTTTTTGTTGTTGTTATTTTAAAAATAGGCTTCTCTGTGGCCTACTATCTAATCAGATTTTATGAGTGTTCCATAAAAAGAATATGTAAATGCATATATATAATTTCATCCATCTGATTGCAAAGTTTAAAATTCTGTGTTTCTATTACATCAAGCTTGTTAATTGTGCTACTTAAAGTTTTCTACATATTTCTTTCTTTCTGTTTGATCCATTCATTTTGGAGAAAAGTATGTCAAAGACTTCTGGCATGATTTTTTTTTTTAATTGAGCCATGATTTTGTATGAACAAATTTCCTAATGTATTACTCTCTTTTTTACTAAATGCTTCAATCTTTCTCAAGCTTTTATTTTTGGGGTGTTTGTCAGTCTTTTGTCTTTTTTTTTTTTTTTTTTATATATAATCTCACTATGTTGCCCTTGGTAGAGTGCCATGGTGTCACAGCTCACAGCAACCCCTTGGGCTTAAGCAATTCTCTTGCCTCAGCCTCCCAAGTAGCTGGGACTACAGGTGCTCACCACAACACCTGGCTATTTTGTTGTTGTTGTTACAGTTGTCATTGTTGTTTAGCTGATCTGGGCTGGGCTCAAACATGCCACCTATGGTGTATGTGGCTGGTGCCGTAACCACTATGCTACAGGTGCTGAACCAGTCTTTTGTCATTTTTAATTAGTCTTCTTTAAATGATATACATTTGGAATTTAAAACTCACTCAGTTTCTGACTTTTAATAAAAGAATTTAATACAGTCTCATCTATTTTTCCACTGGTCTTATTATTTCATGTCTTCTAGTTACCGTGCATTGTGATATCTTTTCTCCCTCTTTCTAGTCTTTTATTCGAAAGATTGCATTCTATTTCTTCCACTGTTCTTTCTTTCTTTCTTTCTTGCATTTAGAAGTTATATAACACTTTCATGTTCGCTACCTTTTGCCCTTTCATTGTTAGCACATATATTTAAACATATATTCCTAACATCCTCTAGAAAGAATGTTCATTCTCCTCCCACACAGAATAAGAACTGTTGTCAGTTTGATATGTATTCCCCCAGGGTTTTTCAGTGAATTTATACAAATGTATGTGTCCCCAGACTTGGCAAATAGAATTCTAAGAATGACCAGTATGTATTAATATAATCCCTCTTGATCGTGGATGGACCCTTCAGATATGATGAGCTATCACTCCTATAATGGTAAAAGGGAGATAATGAGGGTGATTGTAACCTAATCTCAGGAGCCATTTCAAAGAGTTTCCCTGAGCTGGGGCAGAAGAAGACAGAGAAATTGAGAATGTGAGAAGGACTTGAGGTACTGTTGCTGGTTTGAACACCAAGGGTACTACAGGCAAGGACCAGGGGGGCAGCATAAGGAGCTCACAGTGACCCCTGAGTTGATATCCAAGAAGAAAATGGATAAAGAACTCAATTCTGTTGGTAGCACGAATAGTTTGGGAAAAGACCCCGAGCTCCAGATGAGAATGCAGCTGGCCAATACCCTCTTGCTGCCATGTGGGATCCTAAACAGACCCAGCCGCACTCACAACCTTCAAAAGTGAGTCGATAGATGGGTATTGTTTTAAGGCACTAAGGTTGTGATTGTTTGTCATGTGGCAATGGAAAACTAATATGTTTGCTATATAAAACTATATAGCAAACAAACATATAGTGTGTGAGAGTTTGCATGTGTGTTTATGCAGGTGGTGTAGGGGGTACCTCTGGGCTGCTATAACAAACTGCCATAAACTGGGTGGCTTATAAACAATAGAAATTTATTTATCATAGTTTTGGAGGCTGGAAAGTCCAAGATCACAGCTCTGGCAGATTCAATGTCTTGTGAGGGCTCCCTTTTGGCTCATAGAGTTTTTTGCTATGTACTCACATAGTGAAAAGGACAAGGCAGCTTTCTGAAGTTTCTTTTATAAGGGCACTGATCCAATTCATGAGGGCTCTACCCATAAAACCTAATCCCATTGGGGTTAGAGTTGCAATATAAGAATTGGGGGTGGGGGACACAAAAATTCAGACCACAGCAAGTGACATTATTTTTTCTTGTATTTGGAGTTTTATGTAGTTTTTCTTTTCATTATTAAAACTGTTTTCCTGTAATTTCTCAGGATTTGGTGGCAGGAGAGATGTACATATGGGGCTATTACTCTACCTTGTTCCACCTATATGCAGTTTATGGAAAGTCACCCTTACAATGGAAAAGCTCCTCCTATAGTGAATAACAAAGCAATGAAATCAAAGCCAAAGGAAAAGATGGACACATTTAACTTTATTAAAATTTACATTTTCGTATTAAAAATTATAAGAAGACTAAATGTCCAACAATAGGAAACAATCAACTAAATTATAGTGCAGGGTTTGACGAGCTGCAGCCTGTGGTCTGGTGACCACATTTTTATTAATAGGTTTTTACTAGGACACAGGCGCTCTCATTCCTTTACACGCTGACCATAGTTGCTTTAATATAACAGCAGAGTTAGGGAGTAGGGATGAGATCATCTGGCCCACACAGCCCTAAATATTTCCTGTGTGACCCTTCACAGAAGAGGTTTGCTGACCTCATAGCACACACCTGTAAAGAAGATGTATAAATGCATTCTCATAGAATTTCTAATGGTGTGTAATGACCACAGATGAAGTGAAAAAAGTGGATACAAAACAGTACATATAATTCTTCTATAAGATGGAATTACCAATGGCCTTGACCTCCGAGGGTTGTCCCGATGATTAATATAGATCATATTTGAGAAGTGTGTAGAACAGTGTCTGCTCACAGTTGTCAAAGAATATGTTCACTATTAGTTATGGTTAGCAGGGTCCCAGTTATGCTTTAAGATATGTATTAAGGTATGCATTAATAGTGCTCTGATAATAGATATTAGTGGTAAAAATAAAATGATAATTTGAAGGCAAAACACCAAATTATTTACTTTGATCATGTCTGAAATGGGTGACTTTCATTTTAACCTTTATATGTTTTGTATGTCACAAATTTTCCCTTCTGTGTGTATTGTTTACATTTTTATTTTTTGTCATTAGGTTGACCCATATGAAATGCTGGTATTTGACCAGTTTTGACTTACAAAAATGGCAACTTCATAGGAGTTAACCTAAAGTTTTATAACCAGACAAAGAAAAAAAAAACTAATAAAGCATGTAATTAAGAAAGAAATCAGCCCTAATATAGTGGAGGGTTTGGAGCAAAATAGGACAAGAAGTGGCACTTATATTTAGATCAAAAATTGAAAGGGATATTGTGAAGGTCTCAGGTTAATGAAAGAAGCTGAGACAGATGGAAGCAAGGAGGTGAAGCAAAGAAGACCCACATTTATACAAGGTATTATGGAGGCACTCCTAGAAGAATTCTAGTATCAGGCATAGCAGGGAAGGCACAGTACAGAGTTTCAAGAATGAATGAGAAAGCAGACCAGATATCTGTTGAATATAAGAATCTCATCTTACCTTAAAAGACAAATATAGACTCATTCAGTGGGAAAAAGATCCCCTATTTAACAAATGGTGCTAGGTGAACTGCCTAGCAACCTGTAGAAGACTGGAACTGGACCCACACTTCTCACCATTAACTA
>CAUYON010088209.1:0-26264 GCA_963573935.1 Arctocebus calabarensis
TTTTCTTTTCTTTTCTTTCTCTTTCTCTTTCCACCCTTTCTTTGCTGAGAGTGGATGTGACTCAACAGTGGTCTGGCAGGTTGACAGCAGCAGTAGCCTGACTCATAGAGGCCAGGACAACTTTCTACTCTTTGCCCAGGGAGAAAGTAGTAGGAAGATCATGCTGAAGAACTTTTCTACTTTTGTTCTTCCATTTGTTTGTCCTTTTTTTTTTTTCTTCCTTATTCAATTTTTCCTTCCTAGTTTTTTGTTTTGCTCTTTTTCTTCTCTTCCTATTTTGCCAGAGGAAGAGTCTGGCTGGGGACAGACAAGTAAGGAGTTCCTAATTTTGAGGCACCCACCCATTTCAGGTCCTCACACCTTTGAGCTATAGGCATGGCTTTAGCACTGTGCTGAACAACAACATCTCTTCTATCATGCTCATCCTCCCTTCCTGTCCTCCATCTCACCTGTTCTTCAATTTTCTTCTATTAGTCCCCCTCCCTCCCTTGTCTTGCCCTTCTTTCTCTTCCTTTTCTTCCTTTTGCTTTTCTCCTACTCTTCCCCCAACCTTTTTATTTTTATTTACTTTTTCTCTGCTCCTTTTATCCTTTCCTCTTGTTTGTCTTTGCTTGTTGTAACCATTCTCTTCCTTCTGACCCCATACAAAGAGGCCTCTTTGTCACCTAAACTCTATGACATAGTAATTTGTCACAAAGGAGGAAGTGAGAAGGAAAAAGGTACACAAGGAAGTGAACAAGAATATACCATACATGAGGAGGAACCAAAAGAAAAATTCAGGCATCATGAATAGCCAAATTAGAGCAACTCCTACAAGGGACCACAACACAATTTTTAAAGAAGACTCCTCTTATAAAGAATTAGTGCATTTGACAGAAAGGGAATTTAAAATATGGATGATTAAGACAATAAAGGGATTGGAAGAGAAAATAGAAAGACAGAACCAAAAGTCAGATGAGAGATATGTAGAATGCAGAAAAGATATGGATGAGCTTAAAGAAATGAAGAAGATAGTCAGGGAAAGTAAAGAAGCAGTAGAAAGTATCAAAAATAGATTGGACCATTGAGAAGAAAGAACATCAGAGTTTGAGGATAAAGTCTTTGAGTTAACACAGGTAGTAACAGACTCAGAAAAGAAGAGAGAGAAAGCAAGCAAGTGCTTAGAGAACTATGAGATGCCATGAAGTGTCCAAATGTACAAATAATAGGAATCCCTGAGGGGAAAGAAGATTGTCCCAAAGATACAGAAGCCCTATTGGTGAATATCATAAATGAAAACTTCCCAAGTTTTATTAAAGATCCTGACACACTCCTTTCAGCTGGATATCGAACCCCAGGTCATCTCAACTCTAACAGGACCTCTCCAAGACACATTGTAACGAACCTGTCCAAAGTCAAGATGAAAAAGGAAATCCTGCAAGCAGCTAGAAATACGTGCCAATTGACCTACAAAGGCAGAAGGGTTGACAGTAGAGTTTTCAACTGAAAACATGGTCATCCACCTTCAGCACCCTTAAAAAAATTTTTTTCAGCCTAGAATCCTGTATCCTGCCAAATGTAGCTTCAAAATTGATGAGGAAATCAAATTGTTTGCACATATACAAGTACTGAGGAAATTTGTCATAAAACCAGCTCTACAGGAAATGCTTAGACTTAGTCTTAATATTGCACACCACAATGGACCACCACCAAAGTAAACATCTGGAAGTCAAAGGCCAGCATTTAGCTTTCACAATGGCACAAAGGATTAAACTACACAGCAAACTACATCATAGTAAGATGACTAGAATTCTACCACAACTATTGTTACTTTCCATAAATGTCTATGGATTGAATTCCCCACTGAAGAGGCACAGGCTGGCTGGCTGGATGAAAAACACAAGCCATCCATATGCTGTCTCCAGGAGACACACCTAGCCCTGAAGGACAAATCAAGACTCAGTGTTAAGGGATGGAAAACAGTGTATCAAGCAAATGGAAATCAGAAGAAAGGATGAGTCGCAATCTTATTCACAGATAGAAGCAGATTCAAAGCAACTTGAGTAAGAAAAACAAAAATGGACAATTCATACTGGTCACAATAAGAAGACATCTCAGTACTAACATTTATGCACTTAACTTAAATGCTCCCTGATTTATGAAACAGACCTTGAAGGATCTGAGCAATATGATATCCCATAACACTTTCATAGTCAACACCCCTGTGACAGAACTGGACAGATCCTCTAAACTGAAACTGAACAAGGTTACAAAGGACTTAACATAGGGGACCTCAACACCCCTGTGACAGAACTGGACAGATCCTCTAAACTGAAACTGAACAAGGTTACAAAGGACTTAAACATGACCTTAGATCAAATGGAATTAATAGACACATACAGAACATACCAACCCAAAGTAAAAGAATATACTTTTTTCTCATTAGCTCATGGCATATACTCCAAAATAGATCACATCCTAGGATACAAATCAAACCTCAGCAAAATTAAAGGAATAGAAATTATACCATATCTCTTCTCAGACCACAAGGTCTTAATGGTAAAACTCAATTCTAACAATATTGTTCATCCCCACACAAAGTCTTGGAAACTAAACAACCTTATGCTGAATGATAGTTGGGTTCAGGAAGAGATTAAAGAGGAACTAATTTCCTCACACACAACAATAACAAAGACACAAGTTACCAAAACCTCTCAGAAATGATACCATATCTCTTCTCAGACCACAAAGCTTTAATGGTAAAGCTCAACTCCAACAAAATTGTTCATCCCCACACAAAGTCTTGAAAACTAAACAACCTTATGGTTCAGGAAGAGATTAAAGAGGAACCAAACACAAAAATAATAAAGACACAAGTTACCAAAACCTCTGACAACAAAAGCAGTTCTGAGAGGAAAATTTATTGCACTAGATGCCTACCTTCAAAAAACAGAAAGTGAATGTATCAGCACACTCACAAACCATCTTAAGGAATTGGAAAAAGAAGAACAATCTAACCCTAAATCAAACAGAAGAAAAGAAATATCCAAAATTAAATCAGAGATTAATGAAATTGAAAACAAAAAAAAGTCAACAAATTAATGAAACAACAAAAAGTAGTGTTTTTTTTTTTTTTTTTTTAGAACCAAATAAGATACATAAACCCTTGGCCAAACTCACTAGAAACAGAAAAGTAAAATCTCTAGTAACCTCAATCAGGAATGATAAAGGAGAAATAACAACAGATGCCACAGAGATACGAGCAATTATTTCTGAATACTACAAGGAACTCTATGCCCCAAAATTTGACAATGTGAGGAAATGGATCAATATTTGGAATCATACCCTCTCCCTAGATTTAGAAATAGACTTTACGGACAGACCAATTTCAAGCAGTGAGATCAAAGAAACAATAAAACATCTCCCAACAACAACAAAAAAATGCCCTGGTATGGATGGCTTCACACCAGAATTCTATCAAACCTTCAAAAAAGAACTTATACCCAGACTACAGAAATTATTTCAAAAGATTGAGGAAGAAAGAATCATCCCCAATACATTCTATGCAGCAAACATTACCCTGATACCAAAACCAGGAAAAGACCCAACTAAAAAGGAGAACTTCAGACCAATTTCACTAATGAATATAGATGCAATAAATCTTAACAAAATCCTAGCAAATAGATTACAGCTTATCATTAAAAAAAGTCATAAATCATGATTAAGTAGGATTCATCCCAGGGATGCAAGGCTGGTTTAACACATGCAAATCCATAAACATAATTCATCATATAGACAGGAGCAGAAACAAAGACCGTAAGATCCTCTCAATAGATGCAGAAAAAGCATTTGATAAAATTCAGCATCCTTTCCTAATTAGAATGCTGAAAAATATAGGCATTGGTGGCACATTCCTTAAACTGAAAGAAGCTATCTATGACAAACCCACAGCCAATATTATACTGAATAGAGTAAAACTGAAAGCTTTTCCACTCAGGACTGGAACAAGACAAGGGGGTCCTCTATTGCTACTAGTATTCAACATAGTGCTGGAAGTTGTCATCCGAATGGGGGCAGAGGATGGGAAACTCTCCCTCTTTACTGACGATATGATTTTATACTTAGAGAACCCCAAAGACTCAACCACAAGACTCCTGAAAGTCATCAAAAGATACAATAATGTTTCAGGATATAAAATCAATGTCCACAAATCAGTAGCCTTTGTACGTGCTAAAAACAGCCAAGATGAGAAGGAAATCAAGGACATAATACCCTTCTCAGTAGCTCCAAAGAAAATGAAATACCTAGGAATACACCTCACAAAAGAGGTGAAGGACCTTTATAAAGAAAACTATGAACCCCTAAGAAAAGAAATAGCAGAAGATATTAACAAATGGAAGAACATACCATGCTCATGGCTGGGAAGAATCAACATTTTAAAATGTCTGTACTTCCCAAAGCAATATATATATTCAATGCTATCCCTATTAAAATATTAGCATCATACTTTCAAGAGTTGTAAAAACTAATGCTTCATTTTGGATGGAACTGGAAAAAACCCATGTAGTCAAGGCAATTCTTAGTAATAAAAACAAAGCCAGAGGTTATCAGTCTACCAGATTTTAGGCTGTTTTACAAGGCCATAGTGATCAAAACAGCTTGGTATTGGCACAAAAACAGAGACATAGACATTTGGAACCAAATAGAAAACCTGGAGATGAAAAAACATCTTACAGCTACCTAATCTTCAATAAAACAAACAAGAATATACACTGGGAGAAAGAATCCCTATTCGGTAAATCCTGTTGGGAGAACTGGATATCCACATGTAAAAGACTGACTGTGGACCTGTACCTTTATCCACTCACAAAAATTGATTCAAGATGGATAAAAGACTTTAATCTAAGGCATGAAACAATTAAAATCCTTAAAGAAAGTGTGGGGAAAACACTGGAAGCTATCGGCCTAGGGAAGGACTTTATGAGAAAGACTTCCTGTGGCAATTGCAACAACAACAAACAAACAAATGGGACTTAATGAAACTGAAATAGAATAAAACTGAAAGCTTGTAAAAACTTCTGTACACCTAAGGCAATAACAACCAAAGCAAACAGACAACCTACACATTGGGAAAGGATATTTGCCTATTTTGATTCAGGCAAAAGCTGGATAACTAAGATCTACAAGGAACTCAATAAACATAAAAAGAGCCAACAATCCCTTAGATCACTGAGCAAGAGAGATGAATAGAACCTTCTCTAAAGAAGACAGACAAATGGCTAACAAACATATGAAAAAATGTTCATTGTCCCTTATTATTAGAAAAATGCAAATCAAAACCACCCTGAGATATCATCTAAACCATCTAAACCCAGTGAGAATGGCCTTCATCACAAAGTCTCAAAACTACAGATGCTGGTGTAGATGTGGAGAGAAGGGAACACTTTTACACTGCTAGTGGGACTGCAAACTAATACAACCTTTTTGGAAGGAAGTACAGAGAACTCTCAAAGAACTCAAGCTAGACCTCCCATTTGATCCTGCAATCTCATTACTGGGCATCTACCAAGAAGGAAAAAAATCCTTTTACCACAGGGACACTTGCACCAGACTGTTTCTTGCAGCTCAATTTACAATTGCCAAAGTGTGAAAATAGCCTAAATGCCCACCAACCCAGGAATGGATTAACAAGCTATGGTATGTGTATACTATTCAGCCACAAAAAAAGATTACATCCTTTGTATTAATCTGGATGGATGTGGAACACATTATTCTCAGTAGAGTATAAAGTATCACAAGAATAGAGAAAGAAGAATCCTATGTACCCAATTCTGATATAAGGACAATTAAGTGTCTCCTAGTACACGGTGGGGGATGGGGGTTGGGGAGAGCTGAAAAAGGGGAGGATGGAGGGGCTGGGGGAGAAGGGATGTGGTACAGCTTTTGGGGGGTGGGACACAATTATGAGAGGGTCCTTATCTAAAAAAAACAATCAGTGTCAACTGATTCTGTGTACCCTCAATGAATTCTCAACAATAATCAAAAAAAAAGAAAGAAAGAAGGAAGGCAGAGAAAGAAAAGAAAGAAGGAGGAAGGGAGGGAGGAAGGGAAGAAGGAAGGAAGGAAGGAAGGAAGGAAGGAAGGAAGGAAGGAAGGAAGGAAGGAAGGAAGGAAGGAAGGAAGGAAAAAAAGATAGAATTGGGCATATATTGAGTTTTGCAAAATTGAAGGTCTGAAAGTGATTTGCTCATATTCATCCGCTAGTCACCTTATCACCTCACAAGTGAGCTGACACACTTTTGTCCTTTCATTCTGTCTTAGTCACTATCCAATCACTCATTTCTCTGTTTTCTGTAGCAGGCTGCCAGTACAGAGTAAGATATGAGATTCCAGGGAGTTAGTGTATTGCATTCCTCTTCACTATAGACTTTAGAATCAACTGATCAGTAAATGCAGAAGTTGGAGGGAAGAGGGACACATGTCACTTTAGTGTCACTGTGATCCATTTGTGTGATAGTGAGGCTTTTCTTCAGATTAACTATTGTTCTTCTGGGTGTCATTCTGGAACCAACAATGCTCAGTATAGCCTTCACCACCACAAGGTTCTGAAACTTGTTAATAAAATCCACTAAACTAAGCCATTTTCTAGTTCACTCTGTTCTCAAGGTTAAAAACTTATTTCCTATTCTATTCCCCAACATTAATTATGTCAAAGGTATGGTATCCAAAACAGTTTATCCAATGATTTGCAAACAGATTAAGGGGAAGAAGTATCTATCAATGCAAAGCAATCTATACAAAGCTCAATTTTTAATATAATCCACATGTATTAACATATTCTTCTAGAAAAATTAAAACTCAAAATATCAAATGAGTGTGCGAGTTTAAGTTGGAAGAAAAAAAGTCAAGAAAATTAAATCTGAGTTTATCTTTTTTGAGTTATTTTTGTTTTCCATTTAGGCCATAGCAGTTTCATTTCAATGCCTGTGTGGATATGGTGTTTTGTCAGCAGCTTCAGTCTACACACGCTTTCACATAATAGATATGTTTCTTGCTAGTTTTTAAATGCTGAGCTAGTCTTTCAGAGGTTCTTCTATTAAAGAGTCCAAAATATCACACAGCTAAAGAACACAGCCCAAGTTAGCATCCAAACCTTGTAGCTGCCTTGAGCAAAATTATGTTCTTAGAATAAACATAGGAGTTGATTCATTAGATATCCAAGTTAATGATGCCAAAACTCTAGGCACAAAATCAGTGATCGCAGAGGAGGAAAAGAAGAATGCAATTGTCTTGGTTTCAACTATGCTGCTATAATAACATATGGCAGCATTTATTAACGTACCATAAGATTCTATAACTTTCAGTGGCTTCATACAACAGAAGCTAATTTTATGCTTACGGGCCATAGTGTGGGCATGGGAAATGAAAGGCTCCTCTCTATGCAATCTCTTTTTTTTTTTTTTTTCAAGACTCATTTTTTTGCCCTTGATTGAGAGTTATGTCATCATAGATCACAGCAAGTTCAAGCTCTTGAGCTCAAATAATTCTTCTGCCTCAGCCTCCTGAATAGCTGGGACTACAGGTGCCCACCACCACACCTGACTTGTTTTTCTAAGTTTAGTAGAGATAGGGTCTTGCTCGTGCTCAGGCTGGTCTCAAAATTCTGAGTTCAGTCAATGCACCCACCTTGGCCTCCCAGACTGCTAGAATTACAGGCATGAGCCCCACACCCAGCTCTATGCAATCTTATAGGGACTGCAGACTTCATGGCAAGGCTCTGACAGTCACCTGGAGCATTTATATCCAAATAGCTAAATGGTATAGAGAGCTGAATACAAATGGGGTGTTTTATGGATCAGGCTTACAGACGGCATACATCATTTTCACTCATATTCTTTTGGTCAAAACATAGTAACCTGTCCAATCTAACTAAAAGGAGGATTCGGAAAATGTAGGTTACATGTCTGCGAGGAGAAAATATATTGGTTGTCTTTACAGTATCATTGTATGACTAAGTAATCCAGAGCATAGATTCAGTAGAATATATCCTTCATGCTAGCATCATTTTGATAGTATAATTTACCATATTTTTGATGACATGGTAAAAATCCACCTGAGTGCAATGTCTCTGCTCTCAGAGAGTGGCATTAATATTTCTTTCTGCAAAATTAAAAAATTTGTAATCTTAACTTCATTCTCCAGGACTTGTTCTTTCTCAATCAGAGTATTCCAAACTTCCATTTCTTTCACAGCCCACTAATTTTGGTTCTCCAATGCTGCACTGAATGTGCATTTTGCCTAACAACATAACTTCCATACTTTCCTTTGAGCGTGAATTTTCCTGTGCTACACTAGTCACCACTACTTTGGTAATGGAATTTCTTATGCCTATGAAATTTGCTTCTTAGAGAGGTAGCCCACTCACCCCCATGTTTGCTTAACTCAGAGAGTGTCTTTCAACATATATATGAACTGAAGCTCCTATTGCTGTTTCATAAGGATACATTCTTAGTGGCTTGTACATGTCTCAACTTGAAGCATTGTGCCTTTGGGAATACAGCTTTTCCTGAGATATAAAATGTTCCCTATTTTAAATATGCATCTCTGCTGCATGTTTTACCTTTATTCCATTAATATTCTCTTTTCCAGTGATAAACTGCTATCATTTTCAGGAAAATTATCAGATATTCGAATTATTTAATCTGTTTCTAAAGTTAGTTATTTTATCTTCCACCATAATTATGAGTTTTACTAGTTCTTAGAATTGAGCCATTTTTTTTTACTTTTGCTTTCTAAATCAGAAATTATGTTTTAGTTCTCTAAAATATTCTCTAGATTTTGTAGTAGGGTCTTTGTATTTATTTATAAATATATAAATTGAAAAATTATTTTTTTTACAAAATTGAACAATTCTGGGTTCATTGAAATCAACCAGTGTCACCAAAAAAGAAATTCCATTCCTTCTATCTTCTTGAGTTGAAAATGCCACCAGTAAAATTATTCTGTCCTAAGAACAGGTAAAGCAAATTAGTTTCAATCTGTTATAGTCTCACTCCTCATCTTTTCTCAGGCAGTGACTTCTTGTCCATATTGCTTTAAGATAAAGTTTATTTGGAGTTTATCTCACAAAAGTTCAGTTATTCAAATATTAGCCAGTAACTCTTTGAATAGTTCCTAAAAATATTTCTGTTTTTACTCTCAAACATGTCCATATTGACATATTTTAAAAGTTAAAATAGGGGGCAGTGCCTGTGGCTCATTGAGTAAGGCACCAGCCCCATATACCAAAGGTGGCAGGTTCAAATCCGGCCTCGGTTGAACTTCAAAATAAATAAATAAATAAATAAAAGTCAAAATAGCAGACCATCTTTCAAATTGCAGTTCAAAATTTCAGTGGGTCTTTTTCAGTTGATTTTATAACTAATCCCATATGCAACATTAATATCATTGTGACTGGTTTATGATTTGGATCAAACATATGGTAAACAGTAATGTTTACCTCATGGAGTCCAAACTAGATGAGGATGAGAAAAGTTGGCAAGTTCCCTGCTTATTTGGAATCACAACTCATTAATATGTGACTAAACTGTACTTTTCTTGGTAAATACAGGGTGTGCCAATTGGCATCATTGATGAAGTCCTTCTTTAGACGTGCTGATGGAATTAAATATACTCTTCTTCACCACCTCCACGAATTCTGCACAAATCTAGTAAGAGTGCCCATGATAAGTTATTACATTGTTTCTTTTCTTTTCCTTTACCTAGTGTCTTTGCCATGGATAACAGTAGTATCTAAACATTTATAGTAGATGGGTTCTTACTAACTCAAAACAACTTAAACATATACTGCATTAATAATTATTATATGAGCTATGTAAGTATTTTTATTTGGCTTTAGATTAAAATGAAATATAAGGCAAACTCTTGATTATAGTATAAACTATCTAATAGTATCTATGCTTGCCTTCTCTAACATCTTGAAGCAGAAATCTGGAAAGAGGGAGTGGGCTATTAACTTTCTCATATTCTTACAGAATTTTTTCCTGGGGGTAGTCCACATAGTACCTAGGAGGGAAGTTAAATCCAGATACATGCCTGCATAATTATGTGCTATAATAACCAGATGTAAGAGTATATAAATAGTACATATGATGCCATGCAACTGCAGATTAATTTCCAGAAGTTTTCTTGATCAAGGCTGGGAAAAGATGCACAGTCTTAGACATATCAACCATGAAGTCTGGAAATAGTTTACTGGTTAGAGTCACTGGTAACTTCATGCATTGGAACTCTCTGCTTACAATGACACCTTTCTGTGTAGACAGAAACCACTGTCAGACTTTGTACAATGATAGCTCTGGTGGCCATTCCAGAAAAAGAGTTCCAAAATTGCTTTGAAGGGTGTACTAGGCACTGGTGTCGGTGCTGAGCGTCCCAAGGGCAGTATATGTAAAGTTAATATGGTAATATTCAGCAATGAGGTATGTATCTATGCATAGATACTATTATGATGAGTTCCTAAACTTAACTGTTCAAAAATTTCAGAGTAAAGCTCTTGCGCATTTTTATATTAATTGCATTATGCAAAATATTGCAAAATCTTCCTTTGGCTTTGAAGATAATGATGGTTGGACATAGGCTGATGGAATAATTTAATTTGTCACTCTAAGTGCTTGGCTCAAATACACTTCCTATAACCCAGAGATAAAAGTAGTCTATGAGTATCATCATTTCCCTTTTCGCTCCCTTTTCTCTATTTCTTTTCTTCCTCCCTGGCTTCCTTCCTTCTCTTTAATTTCATTTGGTTATTGAATTGTTGAGAACTAATAAAGATGCCATAACATTTCCAGACAGAACACTGCAGAGTCTGAGAGAATCTAGGCTGCTTTTATGGCTTCTGCCTCTCCTCCTTGTCCTTCCTTTTCTTCTTCTTCTTTTTTTTCTTACTCTCCTTGTCTCCTTTTTCTCCTCCCTCAATTAACAGCATAAATAAAATAAAAATCAAGAATGAAATATCATTTACAATAGCTGCTAAATTAAAGGAAAATACCTAGAAATGGGTTTAATCAAAGAGATGAAAGATCTCTGCAAGGAAAACTAAACACCAATGAAAGAAATTGTAGATGACACAAACATGTAGAAAACATCCCATCTTCATGGATTGGAAGAATTAAAACTGTTAAAACGACCAATCTGCCTAAACAAGTATACAGGTTCAATGAAATCTCTATCAAAATACCAACATAATTATTTCCCAAATTAGAAAAACAATTCTAAAGTTCATATAAGCTTAAAAAAAGCCCAAGTAGACAAAGCAGTATTGAGCAAGAAGAACAAGGCTGGAAACATCACATTGCCTGACCTTTAATTATACTACAAGACTCTTCTAGTAACCTAAACTGCATGGTATAGGCATAAATTAAACACATAGAAAAATAGAATAGAATAGAGAACCCAGACATAAAGCCACGTACTTACAACCAACTGCACTTTGACAAGATCAACAAGAACATGCACTGGGGAAAGTATACCCTTTTCAATAAATGCTGGGGAAACTGGAAAGCCATATGTGGAAGAATGAAATTGGACCCTTACCTCTCACCATATGCAAAAATTAACTCAAGATGAATTAAAGACTGTAATATGTGACCTAAAAGTGTAAAATAAAACCTAGAGAAAACTCTTCTGCACATAGATCTAGGCAAAAAAAATTATGTCTATGACCTCAAAAGCACATACAGGCAACAAAAACAAAAATAAACAAACGGGACTTAACTAACTAACCTACAAAGCTTCTACACAGCAAAAGATATAATCAAAACAATAAAGAGATAACCTGAAGTATGAGTGAAAATATTTGCAAACTATACATCAAACAGGGGACTGATATCCAAAATTTACAAAGAACTCAACAATAACAAAATTAACCCTATGCAAAAGTAGGCTAAGGACACAAACAGACATTTTTCAAAAAAAGAAAAACAAATGGCCAAGAAGCATATGAAAAAATGTTCAGCATCACTAATTATTAGATAAATGCAAATTAAAACCACAATGTGATATCATCTTATACCAGTCAGAATAATTATTACAAAAAGATAAAAAAAAAAACAGATGTTGGCAAGGATGTGGAGAAAAGGAGGAAAGCTCCTTTGTCAGCATAGGTACAGTATACCAAGTATTGTCTCAATAGCTTCATTGACGCAGAGATAATTAATTAATTATGTTCATTGGTACACACGTAATCCAGCAGTACTGTTAGACTGGTAGGGCCTAAGAAAACAGATTTTTGTAACATTTATTTGAAATTCTTATCTACTTGACTTTGTAGCTAACCCTTCCCTTAGCTGAGCAGATACTAGGTTTGTACTTTATTGAACAGAACTTTATCGTTTGGGAAGGAAAGAATAAGTAAAGTAAGTAAAAACTCTGAAGCAACTTTAAGCTAAGGAATTTAATTTGATCTTTCAGTCCAAAGGCAATTTGGCAGATAGCAGCATGAACCTGTTCATCAGTGAAGAAAGTGGGGTAGGCATGAATAACAACAGTGCTGTCCTCTCTGACTGATCATCAATAGCACAACTTGTAGAGTGAGATAATCATGGTTCAAACGTTTGCCAATCATGCACCAGCTCTATGGCCTGGGATACTTTTCTTAAATGTCTCAGGTCCCGGTTTCCTCATCTTTTGAATATGAATGAACATTGTGATCTTTCAATGGAGATTTAAAAAATACTATGTGTGTAAAAAAATGTCAACCACTGTTATTATTTACTGCTATTATTATTTCTGTTATTTTCATTATCATGCCAGCAATATGCTTCAAGAAAATAGAAAACTGCAACTATTTCATAGTCCCTGATGCAAAGATATCAAATTCAAAGAGTGTACAAAAATAGACTTTTAAGGGGGAAGAGGATCCAGGGTAAATCATATATGCATGAAGTGAATATAAAATGGAAAGCTTTTTTTTTTAAGTCAGTTAAGACAGCACAACAG
Source organism: Arctocebus calabarensis (assembly GCA_963573935.1). NCBI lineage: Eukaryota > Metazoa > Chordata > Mammalia > Primates > Lorisidae > Arctocebus > Arctocebus calabarensis. Next base: position 12,979 of record CAUYON010088209.1, read on the forward strand.
AGAGAATAACAATTTAATATAAATCACTTTTAAACCTCATTATGAATTAAGCGCTTTGAATTTTTTTCTTTATAATTGCTAGAATGAAGAATTGTTATCATCTTTTTGCTGATAAGCACACTGAGGCTAGAGGTAGATATTTAACTTGTTGAAAACCCTAAGAAACAACAGGTAAAACATAGATAAAACCCCTGTGTCTAGAAGTGAAACTAGTGCTTTTGTCAGCCCTCATGTAGGAAATGACAGGGGCTTTAATCTACTTTATCAGGATTATGGAATATAGACAAAGAGCATGAGACCTATTTCTATATTTTTATTGGTTAGTAGTCACTTACCAGATTACTAGGAATGTACTTAGCTCATATTCACAACTCTAAAGGAACAATTGAAAATAATACCACATTTATAACCTACAGTATAGATTTTATGCACATAGCTGTGTTTCAGTTGGAAAAAAATTTATGGGGTGTGGGCAAATGTGTGTGTGTCTCTGGTATGTATATAAGTTTAAATCTTTTGACACATTGATAAGTAGGAATTTAAGGTATGTTTTAATGAGTGGAAGTTTTCCTAAATCTATACTGCTTGAAAACTGATATTTTTTTATTGATTGAGTTACTCAGCTATACTGTAATTACCTTGTGAATAAGGAAATAATCATTGGCATATAAGTTTTGTTTTGGCCGATTTAAATGGCCACTCAACATGTTAATATTTGAAAAGGAGATATACAACTCTAAAATAATTACAAGCTAAAATAAAACTAATAAGGAACCAGAAATTTGATTGGAGTGAAATTACTATATTTGAATATATATATTTTTATATATATAGTATATATATATATATATACATGAACACATTAGTATTATTTTTAAGACAAAGTTTTTTTAGTCACAAATTATGCCAACAACTAAGAAGACTTAATTTTATTTGATATAAAATAATGTACATTTTATTTAAATACTTATTAATTGGAATTGATATATTTGATAGACATATTTTATGCAAATCATAAAGTAAACCCCATAAATAAACTAGTAGCAACACAAAGTGTATATTCTGTGTATATTCTGTGTTTTCCTCAAAAAAAAATTCTGTATTTCCAAAATTGTAACTCTGTAGGTTCTTCATGCATGTCAGATGACAAGGGAGTAGGAAGTCATAATATTAGGAAATGTAAATAATTTACTTATTTATTTATTTATTTTTAGAGAGAAAGTCTCACTTTGTCACCCTCAGTAGAGTGCCGTGGTGGCATCACAGCTCACAGCAACCTCCAGCTCTTGGGCTGAGGCGATTTTTTTGCCTCGGCCTCCCAAATAGCTGGGACTACAGGCGCCCGCCACAATGCCCTGCTATTCTTTTTCGTGGCAGTTTGGCGAGGCCGGGTTAGAACACACCACCCTGGGTATATGGGGCTTGCACCCTACTCACTGAGCGACAGATGCCACCCAAAATATGCTGCATGTTTAATTCCTTCTTTTTCTCCTTCCTTTGTCCATAAATGTTAGACTTAATTATATGTGTATTATAATTTATTAGATTGATTTTAAATTCATTTAAAATCTCTGCAAGATTACCTGTATTCAATAAAAATGTTATTCATTTACACGATATAAATTATATTCTTAAAATTTTTGTCATAATACTATATTACCAAGAAACAAATAAAAGATAATTAGTATTTTCATAGAACTTCCAGCTTTACTCTTTTCTAAAGGAAGGATTTAGAAAAAATGGAATGGAAGGAACAAATTGTTCCTTCCCCCCCCCCCAATGCTATTGTTATTAACAATGAAAAATCTCTGTATTGAGCAAGCGTTATTGGCCAGCAGCTATGCTGAAATCCTAGCATATTACCACATACAGGAATATTGTTATTGTATACTAGAGAAAGGCCTTGTATTATAGTTCCCACAAGTAATAACTACTTTCTCATAGAATCTGTAGTTTTTTATACTTAATAAATCAGTTTGATAACTTTAAAAAAAACAATGAAAAATCTCGTCATACATTTATATTTAAACATTCTAGAAAGAAATTTAAGGCCAGGTGCAGTGGCTCAGGCCTGTAATCCTACCACTCTGGGACAAAGAGGCAGGTGGATTGCTTGAGCTGAGGAGTTTGAGACCAGCAAGCAATAGGGAGACCCTCTTTTACTAAAAATAGAACAATCAGTATTGTGGCGGTGACTGTAGTCGCAGCTACACCAAAGGCACAGGCAAGAAGATCACTGGAGCCCAAGAATTTATAGTTGCTGTGAGCTATTACACCACAGCACTCTACCCAGGGTGATATAATGAGACTCTGTATAAAAAAAAACAAAAAAAAAAAAAAAGGGAGAAAGGAAGGAAGGAAGAAGGAGGGAAGGAATGAAGGAAAGGATAAAGGAAGGGAGGGAGGGAAGGAGGGAAAGAAAATATTAGAATTTCTCACTACCTAAGAAGAGACACTACCATACTTGCACAACAAAAAAAAGTATACAAAAATCGGTTTGCTGGAAACATGCTCCTGTCATTCTTCAAGACCTAAGTAGTTTCAGAAGGATAGGAATAACAGTATTTTAATTTAGCTTTATGTGATATGCAGTCAATGGCTAAGTTACCAAAACCACTCTGGCTCTCTACTAATATGGCATTTTCCCAATGGATTGTTCTATTAGTTGTGCTGGTTTCAAATTATTTTCAGAAATAAATGCAGAGAATTTTTGTGAGCTTAGGAAAGTCTTGAATGTACATATAATTTGTTTTATTAGGAAGATATTATAACCATAAATATATTTTTACTTGAATATTTTTATTATATAGTGAGGAAAAAAGTCTACACACCCTCAGCTTACTGTCTACATTAACACCTCATTGCCTCAGCTTTCTTCACAAATGCAATTCCATTGTCTTCATCTATATCAATTTGTTATTCCAGAAAAATTCATGCTCAGGAAGACAGCGGTTGTAAACCACATTATAGTTTGTTTCAGGGACTTCCTAAATAACTCACTAAAATATATGTAAAATTGTTCAAATTTGTTAGTAGACAACATCAAACAACTGTTTACTCTTCAAGCATTTGAAATTTTCAATTGCTGTATTCACCACATCCGAAATATTTTATCAAATTTCTTACTCAATCTTAATCAAATTCCTGCACTGAAAGATCTACCTTAAAGCAGAACCCAAATCCTCATAAATATTCTCTAGTAATACTAAAACGTTGACAAAATAGTACTCTCCTTTACTGAAATATGCATTAAACCCAGGTTTGATTTAGCAACATGCTATCTTGGTGGTGTTTCTGAGAAAACATTATTTGGTAAAAGCTTAGTTATATTTTCTACTACCATGTGTATAAAATATCATTGCAGATAAACAAAACTGCTTTAGCTTGCATAATTCTAAGAAAGAGGTTATTAGCAGGATTTCTGTGTGATGTTCCTCCTGTATGCGAGTTTTCAGTCCCTGTTTGCAAATTATTATTAATATTTTTACTATAGTTTGATTTATATGCTGTACCTCAAGTTGCAGATTATAATTAGAGAACATTTTATTATCACATTATCTTTGTATTACAACCATGAAGGCTAGATCTAGAGAAGATACTTTCTCCCAAGGTCATAAAGCAAGTAAAGGAAAAAGCAGGGACTCAAATTCAGGTATTTAGACAACTGCATCTATTATAGTTCTCCTAAAACAGGTGGTAGGTGTCATTTTCCATCAGTGGAATTATTCCCTTCCTCCAGAATTCCCTTTCTCAAGTAAAAAAAGTTAATCTTAACGAACATAGACTCAAGGGTTCCACAGATAAAATTTGAGAATCCTCACTTAAAATATCCAATCCAAGGACACCATGCCACTTCTGACATGGCTTGCAATAGAGAATCTGATGTGACTATTAACTTTATCCCTCTATTAAGTGTTTAATGGTTAGAGTATTAAGTCCATATTTTTATCTATATAATTTCCAACTTGAGAGAATTCTGCTGTTTGTTATTACATTCTATAAAGTGAAAACATATTGCAAAGTGATGTCATACACAATCAAACTTGACTGTATCATTTGTCCACAATGGCTTGTGTTTAGTATTTTCCTAAAATTAATTCCTGAGGAAATAATCATGTCTGTGAAAAAGAATAAGGCAACAACATTCCTGCTAGGAAACTAGGAAATAGCAAATACAGAACAAAAACAAACAAATAAAAGAAAAACACTTCAAATACGAATTACAGTAGAGCTGCCTGACATAGTTCATGAAATTCTACAGCGGTTACTTCTCAGCAACTGTTAAATGAAGGAGAAAGAACACTGGCTGTAGCTCCTTCTAATACTAAGTCTAGTTTTTAATTATTAAAAGCAACAGAAAGTGATTTATTTCTGACCAAGATAATGAATGAACATATTTTGTACTACCTTCTATATATGGGTTGGAAGAATGAAAAATGGATAGATACTGTGATCATTAAGTTTTTATAAATATTGTGTTTGTCAATAGCATTTCTCCTTATATTTGAATTTCTTCAAATGTGTAGTATTAAATGGCACAATCTAGGACTTTATGGAAATGTCAAATATAGCCATTCCTACAAGGTAATTGGTTAATGCAAGAAGACAAAATACATAGGCGTTGTTATAGTTGTATTAATTAAAATTAATTTGTGTTGTTGAATGAGAGTTTAAGGAAATAAAGCCATACCTATTTTCCATTAGAGGGACATCTTGAAAAGTGACTGAAGATAAATTATGATATGCAATAAAAAGATACACTAGTGACAATCTGCAAGGTAAAAACTGCCTTTAAAGATATCCAAACAAGTTTTGGCCGTGTATAGTAGCTCAAATATGTAATCCTAGCAATCTAAGAGGCTGAGGCAGGTAGACTGTTTGAGCTCAGGAGCTTGAGATGAGCCTGAGCTAGAGAGTCCCCATCTTGACTAAAAATGGGGGGGAAAAAAAACTAGTCTGCTGTGGTGGTGGGTTCTGTAGTCCCAGCTACTTAGGACACTGAGACAAGAGGATTGCTCAGGCCCAAGCGTTTGAGGTTGCTGTGATCTATGATGCCACTGCACTCTACCCAGGGCAACAGAGCAAAACTCTGTCTCCAAAAGAAAGAAAAAGGTAGTCAAACATTTAAAACTAAGTTTCCCCTACTGAACCAGAGTATGAGCTCTTTAGAGAACTTTCTCTTAAATTAAAAATTATATATACACACACAGTATTTTCAGATTGTGGAGATAATTCATTTCTGGAATACAAAAACATACTTCTTATTTCAGATTTTTCTAATTGTGGCTATATAGTATAACAAAAGAGATAGCACTTTAGGTGAAGATATATTACAATTTTATAATCAGTTTATGTTCCAGCAACTTCTTCAGCAAAGTGCTTTTTTCTATCTCCTAGAAAGGACAGATGATTTTTCCTTGGCTAATACAATAGACCCCCTACTGAGTGGCACAGACCACTCTGATTATCTTAAAACCATAAATAAACAAACCACCTGCACGTAGCCTATCAAAGGCACACATGAGAATAATTGCCTAGAGGACCAGATTTAGAAAATAAATGTGAGAAGACATGTCCTAGGAGGACAAGAAACAAAAAGCACTCTAATTATCTTATAAATAAAATGCAAAAATTTATATAATCCTACTTAAAACTAAAAACATGCATAAATACACAGGAGCGTGCACACACGCACACTGAGCTTAGTTGTCATTGATTAGTTTATCTGAAAGTGGTCATATAATGTAACCTTTAATTTATTCTATTTTCCTTACTCCATGATACATTATGGAAATTCTTCCCCTCCAGGTTTTCTGATATACCTCTAATACTTTGTTTCCCCAACAGCTACATGGTATTTCATGTACAATAATTTATTAATCTACATCCCTTTAGATAGGTAATTTCTTTGATTTTTGGCCTATACGATATCTCTATAATAAATATCCATGATCCTTGAGTGCAGGGTGGACTCTAAAGAGATGGGTGCCAGACATCCCGGGAACCCTGTGGCTTGCTGCTCTGAGTTCTTTTGGGTCTTTGCTTCCCTCATCCAGGCACAAGGCTCCTCACCTGCCCCAGCTATGGCTGTAGTGGGTCAGATGTAGCCCAGGCCATCCATCTGAAGTTTGCAAACAATGAGCCTTATCGGCGTGCTGTCAAATCTGGAGCATCACTCAGTTCAAGAACTGTCCAGCGGGCTACCTCCACCTATATTTCACAGGATGCCATAGAGACCTCTGGCCCAGGCACTGACCTGGCACAGCGTGGAGCCTCTGTAGAGGGTCTCACTAGAACAATGCCCCACACAGTCTGTGTCTGGGCTGACCCAGAGATTCCCCACTAGGGTAATACTTAGTGGAGCTGTGGGAGTGGGGCCACCCCTAAGACCAAAGTACAGTGGAGTCATCAGCACATAGTGCCAGCCTGGAAAAGATGCAGGCAAGCATTTTTTTAGAGACAGAGTCTCACTCTGTAGCCCTCGGTAGCTATGGCATCACAGCTCACAGCAACCTCCAGCTCTTGGGCTTAGGTGATTCTCTTGCCTCAGCCTCAGAGTAGCTGGGATTACAGGCATCTACCACAATGCCCAGCTACTGCATGCAAGCAATTATAATGCGTGAGAGCTGAAGTGTGGGCTTCACCCAGCAAAGCAGTGGAGGTGGCGCTTCTTGGGGCATCGGAGCTGAATCCCAACCCCAGTGTGTTCAGAAGGCAAGATCTGGAGTCAAAGAGGATTATCCTCAAACCTTAAGATCATGGGTAGGTTTACCCTGTTGGATTCTAGGCCTGCTTAGGACCAGGGACCAATTTCTCTTTCCTATTTTCAGAATAGAAACATATATCCCATGCCAGTCCCACCACTATATTTTGAAAGCACATAAAATGTATGATTTCATAGGCACATTTGCCACAGTTCTATCCTGCCTTGAGTCTCATACACATCTGACTTAGATGAGACTATGAGCCTTTAGACTTTAGAGTTGAGATTGGAATAGTTACAACATTTTGGAGCTGTTGGGATGAAATGAATGTATTTTCTGTGGAAGAAAGACACAAATTTGGGGGGGGTCAAGGTGGAATGCTATGTTTTAAATGTGTCCTTTCTAAAATTCAAGCATTATTAGTGTGATGTATTACAAGCTTGGGCCTTTTGGAAGGGACACATTCAGAACATAGCAGTTATTTAGCAAAAGCTTAAGCCACTGAGGAAGTGCACTAGTAAAAATAGGATTTATTTTAATCTATTGTATCTCAATTTCAGAACTATAGACATTTTGGCTGGGTCACCCTTTTTCCCTGGGAACTGTCCTGGGTGTTGTAGGTAGGATCATTAGCAGCATCCCTGGCCTCTCCCAATAGCAGCCCTCACCCACTGGTGATAAACCATAAGGTCTCTAAACATTTCCAAATGTCCTCTGGGGATCAACAGTTCCCTCAATTGAGAATTGTTAGTTGATTTAATACAGGAAAATAACATTAGAATTTGAAAATTTCCCTTAAACTGTTAAGCCTGTGTAACCCAAAATACGTAGTTTTTAAGATTAGGTATTTGTTAATTTTTATAACAGTTCATTAAGTAAAAATCTTATAGCAATGCACTTCTTTTGAAACAAGCAAGTAGAACAAACAGATAATACTACTGCACTGATTTTGTACAGATTTTCATTTTCAGCCACTTTTTCTTATTTCTTTCTCCACAAGGTATTTGTAGAAAAGATTCAATTTTAAAAGCAAAATCACAAGCATGAATAATTTGAGTAGCTTTGGCTTGAAAGGTTGCCACATTTGAAGGATTTATAGTTAAAAAAGGCAGAAGACTAGTAACTCTGGAGTCTATCATCAGCAGAATTTGAATAAAATTTGGCAGTGCATCTCACCAAACATGCAAATGTCTCCATTCTATTGTAAGGTACAAAGAGAGACTCCATGCAGAGAGTTTTACACAATTAAACATTTATGAAGAATGCTGTATTTAAAGAGAGGTTTATTTCATAATTAATTTTGTTATATTTAAATGACATGCAAAACCAATGTAAATATTATATGCATGAATTTATATCTATGCACATATATATGAACAGCATGGAGAATCATATAATTATCTTTGAATATCTTTCTATATATAATCAATCAACAAGAAACAATTTGTTGAACCACTAATATGCTTAGATCATAATGATAACTGCTGGTGGCATAGGAAAAATGAAGATACAAGAAATAAGATGAAGATCCAATAAATTATGTGACAGATTTTGTTTCCAAATTCCTTATATAATATCAAGCCTATGATAAATGTGTTAAAGATATTGTATACTGGCCTTTATTAAATATCTAATGAACAGGTCACTCAAAAGTCTCAACATGGAATCCTTTTAGATGTCTTATAGGTGAATATTGTTTGAGAAAATAAATGTGACCATAACATGTAATCTGTAATCCTGAATATGTATCTGAAATTACAGTTCTATTATTCTCAAGTCATTTGAGCTGTCACATTTAAGCATTTTTTATCTTTATGTTGTATTCTCCATTGTAATAAATGTAGACAATTGGCTGCTAAGTAAAGTTACATATATATGTATATATTATGTGTGTTAAAATTAATATTCCAGTTTTCTATATGTACAGTATATTGCTTAGTGCACATAGCCGGGCTTTTTAACAGTGCTGCATTTTAATGAATTCAAATAAAGAAGTTAACTCACAGGCAAATTTAATACCTTTTGGGTGTGGAATGTCTCTCTTTTGTTTTATCATCCAGAATTTTAATTAATATAAAAATGCATTAATAATGTTGGTGGAATTTCTTTCTGCAGTAGGTGTTTGGACTCAGAGCTTTGAAGAATGAACCCGTGGACCACAGATTAGTGGTAAGATCAGATTTATTAGACAGAAAGGAATACAGAAGAAGGAAAAAGCATCAGACCTTCCAGCAGAGAGAGAAAGAACCAAGTGGGAAGTCTCCCCTGGAGTCTTTTGTCTAGGGGTTATATACTGTTTCCTAAAAAAAAGGAGATCTTGGTAATTGCATTTGGTCAGGACTTGGCAGACTTTAATGTTGGTGAGTATATTAACAAATGAATGCAGTCCTTCTAGTTCAAGGCAAAATAGCAGACCCACTTCAGAAGAGGCCTGACTTACATGAAATTCATGCCTAGGAGAAATTTCTCAGGCGTAGGAAACTGGGGTCCCTTTCTAGCTCTGAATGGGAGATCCTTGGATCAATAAGATGCTTCTTAAAAAGAGTATTTCAGAATTTCTATTTTCTACTATAAAAGTTCTAAATTTTTATGTACAATAATTTTTAGTTAAAATACATTGAATAAGTAATAATTATGTCAAGAGAAAATTTTAAAATAATTATTTGAGTACCCCACACATGCATAAATGTATTCATGATCTATGTGTATATGACTTAATAAAAGGGAAAAAAAAGAAAAAAGAAAATGACTATAGAATAAAGAAATAAATGAAAAATTGGTTTTTATTTCAAAATGTCACCTAAGCTAAGAGTCTCCAGCAGATTTTATATACAGACAACAGAAAAGATGAAAATTCAAGCCTAAATTAAGACCAGTTGTAAACCCATTACCAAAGTTCAGCAAGGTGCTGTGGGTTGTTTTAGCTGGATTGTACATGGATTGAAATGACGTTAGAAACTAGGATGCAATTCGTTCCACTTTCTCTCTGTACATCATCTGCAGTAGAAACACAAAGATTTAACAAAAAATCATAGTGGCTTGGTGTCAGTCACATAGACCAAGGCTAGAGGGTTCGAACTCACCTCGGCCTGCTAAACAACAACTGCAACCAAAAAATAGGTGGGTGTTGTGGTGGGCGCCTATAGTTCCAGCTGCTTGAGAGGCTGAGGCAAGAGAATCACTTAAGCTCAAGAGTTGGAGGTTGCTGTGAGCTGTGATGCCACAGCACTCTACACAGACCAACATAGTAAAACTCTGTCTGAAACAACAACAACAAAAAAACATAGCCTTTATATCGACTCCTGGACCAAATAAACTTTGGTCACCAAAAGCCGTCTCCTTGTCTCCTTTGCTTTCCTATACATATGTATCCTAGTGAAACAGGGAAATATCTGGAAACACACAGGACGAGATGTGCATGAGTGCATCCAGGACCGCAGATGTATAAACATCTCTTTAGTGTAATTTCTACAGCAACTACGAGGCAGAAAAGAAGCATAATGAGAACTGTTGTAGATAATTGGGGTGACATTAATTCGTTATTTATTTATGAGCTCAAGATTAAGCATTGGAGAAAAAAAGTCTGTATTTCAGACCAACAGAATTACGTTAGATCAAAGACTGCTATAGGAACTTGGAACTGGCATGAAGGTATTAGGTATGTGCCTGTCATCCCACTAGACCTAATAAAGACATTTGATCAGTGTTTACTGATTGCAGGGTTTTGCCAAGGGCAATAATCACACCCTGTTTACTACCAGATTAACTCAGAGCACTCATCTACTGAATGATGAAAAAACAGAAAAAAATACAATATATAGCTTGTGAAAAATCAATATTGAGATCGAGAATGAAGACATGTCATCACAAGTACACTAAGTTGGAACAGATAGCTAAAGATAATTTACTATAAGAACTATAAGACGGAGCTGTCAGGCCGAGTGTCAGGCCTGGCAGGTACTCGGCCTGCTCCCCCGGCGCCCTCCGCCCCCTGCCAGGACACCCAGCACCAAGCCTGAGGCCGCGTGGATCCAAAAGCTGCTCCGAAAAAAGTTTGCCCAAGGTCCAGCCTAGCAGCTAGACACCATGTCAGACAGTGATCTAGGCGAAGATGAAGGCCTGTCTCTGGCGGGCAAGAAGAAGCGCAGAGGGAACCTGCCCAAGGAGTCCGTGAAGATCCTCTGGGACTGGCTGTACTTGCACCGCTAAAACACCTACCCCTCAGAGTAGGAGAAGCTGAGCCTTTCTGGACAGACCAACCTGTCAGTGTTGCAGATGCTGACTGACCAACCTGTCAGTGTTGCGGAGCTGTAGTGTGTAGTATGACAGGACTCCCTGGAAGCTGAATATGTAACTGGTTTATCAACGCCCGGCGGTGGCTTCTGCCAGACATGCTTCAGAAGGACGGCAAAGACCCTAATCAGTTCACCATTTCCCGCTGTGGGGGGTAAAGCCTCAGATGTTGCCCTCCCCCGTGGCAGCAGCCCCTCAATGCTGGCTATGTCTGTACCAACCCCCACCAAAGTGCTGTCTCTGTCCGTGTGCTCCATGCCACTCCACTCAGGCCAGGGGGGAAAGCCAACAGCCCCCTTCCCACAGGGAGAGCTGGAGCTCCCCAAGCTTCTAGTGACCCCTGGTAGCACCCTCACCCTGCTGATCAGGGCTGAGGCTGGAAGCCCCACGGGTGGACTCTTCAACACGCCTCCGCCCACACCCCGGAGCAGGACAAAGAGGACTTCATCAGCCTCCAGCTGCTGGTGGAGGTGGCACTACAGAGGGCTGCTGAGATGGAGCTTCAGAAGCAGCAGAAGCATCGCTCCCACTGCTGCACACTCCCATCCCTTTAGTCTCTGAAAACCCCAAGTAGGCATCTGCCAGCAGAGGTGCTCGAGGCTTCAGCCAGCTATCCTGGGTTTCCGTTTTGGTTCCCTTCCACACAGAGGGTTTTCTATGGATCACTGCCAAACATCAGGATCATCTCGCCAGAGGTCTTCAACAGGAAGACGCCAATTGGTGTCACTGTACAGTGACCGGGGACCTCTCCTTTGCTAACTCCACCATTTCTCCAGGCTTCCCCTTAGTGGTGATGCCAAGAGATTGGCAACAGGCATGGTGCTGCTGCTGCTGCTTCTTCTCCAGAGGATTCCTGGGACACCTTTGTTCCAGCCTCGTTTCCAGGACTGGGCTCAGGAACCCTTGCCAAGTTCAGCTCTATGCTGGGTCCAAACTGCCCCTGAGTTGTGCCTCTTTCTATCAAGCCAGGTGTGGGCATTCCAAGTTCTTAATCGTGAACAAAAGAAAGGAGGAGCCCAGCAGATATAACAGAACCGACTCCAGTTGAATGTTTAGGTTTTTGCTAAACTGTTTATTTTTCCCTTTTTGCTGTGGTTTGCATTAATGGCAGTAGTTAGCCCAGGTGTGGGGAATGAGAATGTATCACATGACGGAATCTGATGAACTAGGAATGACCCATGACTGCAATTTGGGAGTGTTTTGCAAGGAAGGAGTGTTTTTATTTTGGGGACCAGCTAAATCTCTGCAGTTGTGTGTGAAATTCCAAATGGTGGTTGTATTGTTGGTTTGGTTTACCACAAAAGGGCAGAAAAAAAGAAAAAACAAAACCTTACAGGCATTGGCTTTTCTGCATCAGTCACAGAAAAGGATAAAGCCATGGCCAAAAGATAGTCCAACAGAGTCTGACTAAACCTTCCAGGTGCAGAGCAGACAGAGAAAGATGGTAAAACCAGAGAGGTGTTTGGTTTTCTTGTTTTATTTACTGTATTTTTTGTGGGGTGGGGAAGTAAGCTATACTGAAGCAGTAGAAGCTTTTTTCTTTAATGTTTTTCCCTTCTTTATTCTCTACCACTTTTGCCCTGCAGCCTGAGTTTTGAATTTCCTAAAGGAACTTGAGGATTAGTGGGGCTGGAGTATCACAAACTCCAGGCATCTCCAATTTAGGGGAAGTGAGCCACCTACTGGTCAGGAAGCCTCCCAAGTCCCCAGGGTGGCAGAACTGAGCCGGAAGAAGCAGTGGGCAGTGCTGGCAGCTGCCCCAGGAGGTGGAGATGGGTTAAAGCCTGTTTGTTGTGTCTTTGTTTCACTTTTCTTTTGCTTGGAGTTGCAGGGTGCCTACCCTGAGTTTCACAGTTTGTCTTGTAGCGTGAGCCACTGGGTGGGCCCCACGGTTGGTCTTGTGCTCCTCCCTCACCCCTATTTTTTTTCTTTTGCTGTTTCATTGTTGACAGTGTCAATAGCAATACGTCCCATCTTTATATATCCTAAGAAACACTAATCCTAGGTTATTATTAGCCAAAGTATTTTTGTTCTGAATAACATTGTTACAGGGCCAAAAGATAGGTCAGGAGCCCTAGCCTTTAGTTTCCTGAAACTGCTGGGCCAGACACAGGAGGGGTTCCTGGGTGTTGACTTGAGGGATCTGGACAGGAAAAAGGCAGCAACACACATTTTGTCCTTTGTGTCCTGAAGCCCTCAGGGAGGCTCCCCTACTTCTGAGTGGCTTGGCCCATCTGTTGCTGTGGGAATGGGAATTGATTCCTTAAGGAGAAGGAGTTGTGCTCTCTG
>CAUYON010088210.1:0-25871 GCA_963573935.1 Arctocebus calabarensis
GGAGTATGGGTGGAGGGAGGGCAATTGGTGGGATCACACCTACGGTGCATCTTAGCAGGGTACTGGGGAAACTTATTAAATGTAGAGTATCAATGTCTTTATATAGTGATCAAGAAAATGCCATGAAGGCTAACTGTAAAAGTACGATCAAAACATTTCTGAATGTATATGAATCGTGCCCTATGATTGCACCAATGTACAGAATTATGATTCAATAAAATTATAAAAAAAATAATAGATTTGAAATGGGAATTTCTAGTCTACAACTCTGCTTGGCTATGAGGCCCTGGACCACTGAAAATTTAACTTCTTTGTGCCTTAGACTCCTCCATATAAACTATGGCTGTTACTGACATACTGCAATGTTGTTGCAAAAGTTAAATAAAAATGTATTTGGAAAAAAAAAAAAGAAAAGAAAACAGTCTGAGAAATGATAGATAGAGATCAGCAGCTTAAAGACAGAATGTAAATAAAGCTAGAAAGTAATTGATAATTGCCCCCACAAATACCCTACAGATGCAGCCACTCTGATCTGTAGGCTATTACTGTCCTTCATTGAATGCTATCCAAAGTATTTCTCCATCTGTAGTTAGTCCATCAACCTGATAACTTGCTTTCTTGAACAGAGAACTGCCTGTTTAATTGAAACATGAAACTGTTACCTTTTCACTTTTTCCTTTGTATGTGCACACCCTGGAGTCCCTAATAAAAAGCCTTGAACTCTGAGCTCGAGATGGCTCCTCACCAGGGGCTGATACAGCATCATCCCTCGCAGGTCAAAACCCTGTGTCTGGATGCCAATTTTTGATCTCTCTCTTTGTCTGCCAGACCCTGGGTGGTAGGGCACGATCCCTATGTATGGGGACTCCCAGTTCGTAGCTAGGGCTTACTTTTCAGATTACGACAAATAAACACAGCAATTCTGCTACACTTCTTAACTGGATTTTCTCATTGTCAAGTTGATGTTCCATGTCTTCTTCTCAACCTTCTTTCTATCCATTCTTGCTTCACAATTTTTTTTGGAAAACAGAAGCATCAGAGCAGACTGAAGCTACTCACTGCCTCATGATTAAATCTACAAATCAGGCTGCATCATTCCATCTTCTCTGCCTTCCTTCTTGTTGCAATGAAAGATAAGCCTCTGATTCTGTCAAAGGGCAATTCCTTACCTGTGTACCCTGGATCTCCTCTCCTCTCACCTTCCCAGGGACTTTGCTCCTTCAGTGATCTCCTCACTCCTTCTCCACTAGATCATTCCATTAATCATGTGCGTGCTCTGAAATTACATCCCATTGTTTTTGTTTCTTTGCTTTTAAAACACGTCCTTAATCCCAAGTCTGCCACTAGCTATGCACTTTCTGGCTTCCCTTTACAGTAAGCTCTTTCAAAACAGCCATCTTCTCTCACCTTCTCTGTATCGGCAACGCTCCCCATCTGGTTTTTTGTCTCGGCATTCCACTAAAATTTCCAGTAGAGTCACAGTTCAGTATTTATTTTACTTGTGTTCTTAGCGACATTTGTACCAGGTGACTCTTTGTTCTTGAATTACTCTCTTCCATTAGCTTCCACAGCACCATGGGTAAGGGATGTGTGGCGGTCAGAGATATGGCAAACACTATTTCTGGGTAAGTCTGTGAGGGCGTTTCTAGAAGAGGCTCGAATTTGAATCTGTGTACTGGTTGCAGAAAAGCCACCCTCACCAAATATGGGTGGGCAGCACCCGAGTGGTCGAGGACCCACAACGAAAAAAGCAGAGGAAAGGTGAATTTGCTTTGTCTCTCCTAAAGCTATGGCATCCATCTTCTTCTGCCCTTGAACATCAGAAATCCAGGCTCTCTGGCCTTTGGACTCTGGCCATGTACCAGCAGCCCCCCAGGTTCTCAGGCCTTTGACCATGGACTGAGAGTTACAACACCGGTTCTCCTGCTTTTCTAGCTCTCAAATGGCATATTGTGGGACTCTTCAGCCTCCGTGATTGTGTGAGCCAAACCCTATAATAAATGCACTCTTATCTATACTATTATAGGTTCTATTCTCTGGAGAACTCTGACCAATGCAGGGGAAAACGTTTTCCTACAACCCAGACCAACTCCATATAGTGCCCTCGGCTGCTGCTTCTCCTATACAATGAAGTTATACATCTATTAGTCATTGATTTTATTTTACGAATTCTCTACTAAACATAAACCTATAAAGGCAAATAATTGGTCACCTTTACTCACTTCCTGTGATCACAATGCCACAGAGAAGTGTCTGGTATAGTAGAAGCTCAATAAATATGTTGAATCACTGAATGAAGAAGTTGGAGTGAGAGAAGGCTTGATGCAGAGATGTCACTTCTGAAACGATGGCATGATATCATTCACCCTCTTGGCTTTTAAACACAACCAATATCCTAATGGCTCCAAAATCTGTATCTCTATCTTTGACATTTACCTGAGCTCACGTAACTTACACCTCATTGAATACTTGGCAACTCCACTTGGTTGTCTAACAAGCACTTAGTGTGTCCAAGTCTGAGCTCATGAAGTATCAGCTCATGAATTATCAGCAAAAAAATTTGTCAGTCTTTGAGTTTTCCTCAGATCAGCAAATGGCACCTCATTGTTCAAGACATTGCTACTTTGATCCCTTCCTTTCTCATAATTTCTCCATCCAACCCACCGTCAAGTTTAGTTAGCACTATCTCCAAAATAAACTGAAATCCGCTTCTCTCTCTACATTCACTGTCACCCCAGTCACAAACATCACTCTTCAGCAAAATTACTTCAAACATCTTGTCTTCTACAAGCTTTGGTGTGTAAATGAGATAATGTCACTTCTCTACACCAGATCTTCCAATGTCATGTCATTACCCCTCTAATAAAATCCAAATTTTTTACTAGGACCTACACAACCCATATGATCCAGCTCTTGCCTGCTGCTCTAATCTCATCTCACGCCATTCATCCCTCCCCCTCATCATGCCTCAGGCACAACAGCTTTTTTTTCTCTTCTTCAAATACTCCAGGTCACTTCCTGACTTTTGGCATTTTCCCTACTTATTCCCTCTCCCGAGAGTGCTTTTCCACCATTTCTTTAACATGCAGAGAATTGAAATGGGAGAGGGGGCAAGGGGCCACCCTTTTTCTAACAACCAACTCTTGTGGGAACTAATACAGTGAGATGCAGAGAATTGAAATGGGGGGGAGAAGGGGCATTAATCTATTAATGAGGGATCTGCCTCCTTGACCCAAATACCTCTGCTTAGGCCCCAATTCCAACACAGGGGACCAAATTTCAACTTGAGATTTAGGAGGGACAATCAAAACATATACAAACCATAGCAGCCTCCAATTCAAATTACTCTATTCCTGGTACTTAATGCTGCCTAGCAGATCAAATTCAAATTCTTATTTCTGTCATCAAAGTCCTTCAACACACCTTTCTTGTCTTATCTACTCCACGTGTACCCTGGAACACGGATCACTTGTGGCTGTGCTGCTTATGTGTTCATTCCATTCTCCATCCTTGATCTTAGATGTGTAAAGAACTCTTCAATCCTTTCTCTTTTTAGCACCAAAGTAGACAACTGTTTCTGCATGTCCAGCATTCATTCTCTCTTCTTTGGAGGATGATTTAGTGTTAGAAAATTGTTTTTCTCCTATTTATACATGTTTTGATCAAAATGTATCTATGACCAACAGTTGGACATGTATTCCAAGAACTTCAAAGTATCATTCATATACTCATTCCCTATCCTTTTTTTTTTTTTTATCAGAAATGTGAAGATTCAAAAATTGAGAACAGCTAAAGCTGATTTATTCCATGTCCTTTGGAAAGTTTGGTTTGTAGATTTATTTCCTTCCTTCCTTCCTCTCTCTGTCTCTTTCTTCCTTTTCTCTCCCTCTCTCTCTCTTGCTCTCTCTTTCTTTCTTTTTTATTATGAAACAGAGTCTCACTCTGCTACCCTGGGTAGAATGCTGAGCCGTGGTGTCATACCTCACACCAACCTCAAACTTTTGAGCTCCAGCAATCCTCTTGCCTCAGCCTCCCAAGTAGCTGGGACTATAGGATGTGCCACTCTGCTAGTTTTTCTATTTTCAGTAGAGACAGGGTCTCAACATTGCTCAGTCTGGTCTTGAACTTCTGAGCTCAGGCAATCCACCTGCCTCGGCCTCCCAGGGTGCTAGGATTACAGGCATGAGTCACTGTGCATGGCCTATTTTTTCTTTTCTTTCTTTACTTCAGTCTACTTTTAGCCAGAGATGGGTTTTGTTGTTTTCAACTAAATTGCTTTGAGTTACACATTTATTATAGTGTTTCATAGTATAGGTACTCAACAGAAAATTGTGAATTTAAATTTTACATTAATGATGATAATCAAAATAATAAATATTTATATATGAAGTCATAAAATTAAGTCTACAAACTCATCCCAGAAAAAGTTCTGCATACCTCCTTGCTGAATATCACCATGGTACCTTCAAAGATCTCCCTTTGGGTAGCTATGCACTGATGCCAACACCTAGTTCAGCCTTCAAAGCAATTTTTCTAGGATGAGTTTGTGAATTTAATTGCCAGGTCTTGTATGATGACAGCTCTGATGGCCATTCCAAAAAAAAAGAGTTCCAAAATTGCTTTGAAGGGTGCACCGAGCTATGACTTGGTGTCATTGCATAGCTTCCCAAGGGGAGTACTTCGAAGGCGACTATAGTGCTATTCAGCAATGAATGAGATATATAGCACTTTTCCTAGGAGGAGTTCTCGAACTTAATTGTCAGACCTCATCGTATTTGTTATGTGGCTTTCTTCGAAGTGATTACACACTTACTCATTTGATCCTCACAATAACCCTATGATAAAAGTGACTTTACTATCTGGACTTCATATATAAGGAAACTGAGGTACAAGGGAATAAGTAGCTTGCATCCCGAGACCACACATCTACTAAGTGTCAGTCCTGGCATGTGAAGCCGGGGGTCCTGTCCCAGAGCCTGCTCTGCTCTTGCCTGCCTCTCTAGAAGAATCGGAAATGTTGCAGGAAATCATAAATAATCCATATAAAACCTTAAATTATTTTACTTTAAAACTCTTACATTTATTCCCTTGTTTTTGGATATGAGAGCATTATTTGCTTAAGAATAGCCAATAGCTTGGAATTCCTCTTTCTTGCGGAAACTACAGTCATAATCTATCAGCTATGTGGGGTGAAATGACAAAGCTTTAATCATTACTGAATCTTTCCAAAATATTCAACTGAGTAGTAGAGATAATGCTTTGTGTATATCATACTATTGTTTTAAAAAAATTCCTCACACTCTCCCTCTGGGCCCCAGGAAGACTCCAGCCTCCTTTCCACTTGGGTTGGGAGCCACATGACAAGTTGCTTCCAGGTCTAGCCATAAAACTACTACAAATTATTCTCATGCTATGCTTTCTTTGCTGAGGGAAACTTGGAAGGTGGCTGATCTAAGTTGGAGGAGAGCTGCCAAGCCCAATGGGCTACAAAATGAGTGATAACTAAACTTTGACTGTTTAAGCCACCAAGCTTTCAGCATTTGTTATTAAAGCTTGAATTAACTATTCTGACATCATTTTCCTATAAATACCTATATTGTTGCATTTCTATTGCATTTGTTTAACTCAATCATATAAGCACCATAGTAAACAATAACTGACATAAATAGGTTTGGAAATAAACACAATCGACTCTTGGTTAGCATATAGTAAAACTGGTAATGAACAGGTGTACAAGAGAGTGGCCTCTTAATCACAAGTATTCAGAGGAGTCAAGGACAACAGCTAGTATGTCTTAAAAGGGAATGCAGGAAATTGATTTATCTCCAAATTAGGTAGGTGGGAGTCTGTTACGCAAATTTTTATTATATGAACTAGAAATGTAAATAATTATTAATGTTCAGAATAAATACTGTGACTTTCCTGAAGTAAATCTGAATTAACTTTCACTTAGACAAACATGGTATGATTTAATGGACATTTTGAGTAAATATAAAGAACCAGAGTAAGTGTTTTAGAAAACACAGTAACGTATGAATTGTTCTACAACATTTAGAGAATGGCAAATATGTAAGTAAATAAGAGATAGTGTTCTCAGCGCTCACCTAAGGCGGAATGTTCTAACGGAAGACAGTCAGTGCCATACGACAATAAGGGAAATAGGAATTAATTGCACCTGGAGGATAGACAGGGCTTTATAGAGGGTCCTGAATTTTAGGCATCTTAGTTGGACCTGCACTGACCCGACCAGAAGCTGACCTTGACACAAGAATTGAGAGCGAGTAGTTCTTGTAGGTTGTTCAGCAGATAAATGGAGGTGATAAAAGAGGGAAGAAAGCCAATGAGGAAGCCTTTTGTTTGTTTGTTTTTTTGAGACTGGGTCTCCCTCTGTCCTCCTGGGTATAGTGGCATAGCGTCATCATGAGCTTGCAGCAAGCTCAGTGTCTTGGATTCACGCAATCCTCTTACCTCAGCCTCCCAAGTAGCTAGAACTATAGTAGCGTGGACTACATCCCTGCCATGATGCCCAGCTGTTTTTTCTATTTTTAGTAGAGAAAGAGTCTCACTCTTCTTCAGCCTGGTCTTGAACTCCTAAATTCAGGCAATCCACCAGCCTCCACCTCCCAGAGTGCTAGGATTACAGGTGTGAGCCACTGCGCCCAGCCAGGGAATGTTTTTATTAAACAGCGGTTCTGACGTTTAATCTTAGGGGAAAGCTTTGGAAACAGTATAGAACATACACCTCCATCAAGGAGCAAAGCAGTGCGAATTGACACCTTCAACCTTCTCAGGGGTACGGCCTGCTCTTGCAAGGATGTTCAATTCTAGGCACTTCTGGCCCACAGAGGTATAACTTCCATCCCTAGAAATCAACTAAAGAAAAATATCAGAAATTCAGTTCAACAGCAAATATAGTCTTTGAAAATCTACAAGTATTTGCTTGCCATTTTCTGAGTGTATTTGCTTGCCATCTTCTATTTGCCAAATATGCCTGGTATGATGATTTAAAGTAGGCAATTTCTTTCTTTCTTTTTTTTTTTTTTTGAGACAGAGCCTCAAGCTGTCACCCTGGATAGAGTGCTGTGGCATCACAGCTCACAGCAACCTCCAATTCCTGGGCTCAAGTGAGTCTCTTGCCTCTGCCTCCCAAGTAGCTGGGACCACAGGCGCCTGCCACAATGCCCGGCCATTTTTTGGTTGCAGCTGTCATTGTTGTTTGGCGGGCCCGGGCTGGATTCGAACCTGCCAGCTCAGGTGTACGTGGCTGGCACCTTAGCCCGCTGAGCCACAGGCACCGAGCCATTCTAAGATGTCAGTCCCAAGGTATTGCCATCTCACTGTAAACCGTTTAAAGATTACAGAGCGTAATGGTGTTTTCATAACCAAAGCAATTTAGTCTGTATTCTGTAAAATAGTCTCTATACTAGGAAAGGAGGAATTTAACCGTTGGCAGATATATCTAATCTGTTCTGTGCAGATGTGACTTTCTAGTGTTTATCTGTAAGCAATCTATAAAATAAAATGGGGAGAAGACATTAATAGCAATCTAAATTGTAAATATATGACTAAGATATAAAAATGGAGCTATCAAGGCATTCCAGGCGAGGTGATAACTTTTAATACTACATTTATTACTTAATGTTTTACATCTCCTGTTAATCCAATCAGTTTCATTACTACAAAGTGTTTATTTGAGTCATTCAAGAAGGCAACTTTCTATCGCGTATTTTATCTTTGCTTTTCCTAAACATCATTTATTATTTTTTGACCTTCAGTCTCAAAACCTATCTAAAAATTATAATCACTACCCAAAGAAGGATGAAATCTTAAGAAAACTGCAAATGAATTCTAATTTAGTGCCACCTTCAAGTTCATAGGTGCTCAAAAGTATAACACATAGATTTGGGTGGGTACAAATTAGTCATTTTTCACTGTATAAATTTGCCCAGGCAAAAGGAGGAAACAGTACAACCAAGTTAAAAACAAGTACACGGCAACAGCAAAAAATCCAAATCATCTTTTTTTCCCTGGTATGACTCCTCTGCTGCCCAGAAATTTGAAGTATTCTTGAGAGATTACAGCAGAGGCTAAGAGTAACAAAAACATACCTGAACTAGATTCAGAAGAACAGAGTTCAAGTACTTCCCTGATACTGAGTTGCTACAATACCTACTCATTGAATGAATAAATGTAGAAAAGCTCATGACACTAATGGTCTAATTTAAACCTCCAAGATATTGGTTATTTCTCTATTTGGCCTCTAAATCAGTACCTCTTTTTTTTTGAGGCAGAGTCTCATTTTGACCCCTCAGTAGAGGGCTATGGACTCTTCATAGCTCGCAGCAAACTCAAACTCCTGGACTCAAGCAATCCTTTTGCTCAGCGTCCCGAGTGGCTGGAACTATAGGCCCCTGTCACAACATCTGGCTACTTTTTTGATTTTTAGTAGAGATGGGGTCTCACTCGTGCTCAGGGTGGTCTCAAACTCCTGGACTTGGTCAATCTGCCTGCCTCAGCCACCCAGAGTATTAGGATTATAGGTGTGAGCCACCATGCCCAGCCAATACTTTCTTGATTTCAATGCCCAGCAAGAGCTTGAACAGTCTAGCCACCAGAGTTTCTCATTTGTAAAGTATTATTAAGATTACTTACTTTACAAGGTTACTGTGAGAAGTACATGAGATTATATATATAGAACTTCGCACAGTGTCTGACATAAACCCCTCTGACTCCCTTTTGCCCGTTTGTTCCTGCACTGATTTTGTTTGTTGTAGACAGTAGGCTCCTGTCAGGACCGGGATAGGCCTTATCCATTTTCTGAAGCTCGCTAGCATATAGTCCAGGAGCTCTGCACAGAGCAGCTTTGCATGAAATAGGAAAAAAGCAAACAAGTTTAAGTTAATTTATGCTTAGTCTGTGGCCCTAATTGAAAATGAAGACACGCAATGGTTTTGAGCAAAAAAAGACATGGAAAATGGTTTAGGAAGCTTATGTGATACATCAGTTCATGTAGTAAATGACTCTGACTTTACCTGAGTAAGACTGAACTTTTTGACCTTAAAGTCACATGTTTAAAAAAAAAAAAGAAAAAGTTGAACTTTGTAATCGAACTTGCCATAACATATATTAATAAGTAAGCACTTCCTGCAGACTAATCACTACAGACAGCCATTCTAATATTTTTGTTTTGCTCAGAGCATTTTTAAATAACTGTTTTGAGAGTTTGTGTATGAGTCACATGAGAAAATCAGCATAACTATTTTATGGTCAGATTTAAATTTTAAACCCAAGTTAATATATAATTGCCACACCTCAACTCAGTGATAGGTCATAGCTCAAAACAACTCACTATTATTTTCCATAATCAAATAAAGCATTAAAGTACAACGATTTCCAAGTCCAATGATATACATAAACAATGGCATGTGAATAACTTGTTCTGAAGACAGTTTTTAAATCTCCAAAGATGCAATGATGGGCAGTAGTAATTTTTCTAATAAGGACAGTCTCATGAGATGTTTTTTTGAAAGAAAGTTACATCCATCTCTATACTTCTGGATACTTGGCAACATTAATCGTATTATTTGCAGCATATACATCTAGATGAGGTCCTAGATGAGCCCTATTAAATATATTTTTTTATTGTTTAATGCACAAAGTAGACAATCAGATAAACTAGGCTGTATCCTTCCAGCCTACTAGACAAGAGGGAGAAATTTCACTGAAGTCTGGATTTAGTCACCTTCTAAGGATAAAATCAAGCATTATTCTGCAGCTGGAAACATTACGCTTTGGCTGTTAGATGCCTACTTGAAAGATGCACTACTCTTAACCAAGTCAAAATACAGTCTTGACCCTTCACTTTGGCAAAATGAAGTATTTTTATATTTCTTCCTTAAAGCCTGCAAAAAGCAAAATGTATGACGATAGAAAACTCCATCTTAAATGAAGCCAGAAGTGGCATAGCTGTAACATACCTACTGTGAAAACTATTAGCCAAATTTTACAAAATGCTGTGAGCCAACATACATACTGTCAATGTCAGACCTTTGGCACACCACAGACTTCTCTGATCTGAGCTAAGACCTCTAGCCAAGATTCCTTTTACTGGAGTTAACTAGCAGGTGGACTTGGCCAAACCACTGCAGAATCTGGCTAAACCCTGTGGGGACACATGTTCACTCCCGAAGAATGGCAGGGAAAGTGAAATTGAAGGAGTCATACAGACTAGCCTTCTTCCCTATCTTACTTAGCCCAGGCCTCTGGATAGAGGAAGCTGGGGAAGCCTCTCCAGGCTGAGGAATGTGCTGTAGAAGCCACAATCAATTCTGCAGTTACTGACAAGAGTTAGCTGAAAAGAAATAGATATTAGGCTACCCCCTAAACCAAAAAGGGCTTTGATGAGAGTCACAACAACTTCCTGCTTGCACCAGAGGGATAAAGTAACAAATCACAAGTAGCTTCAATTAGATCTATCCTGTTCTTAAAATCTGTCATTGTTTTCCCATTCTTAGAAGTTTTAACTCATAGTTAAACCTTACTCTACTTTTTGGTTTTTTATTGTAGCAAGAACATTTAACCTGAGATCGACCTTCTGAAATTTTTAAGTGTATGATCCAGTATTGTTCACTATACACATAAGTGCAATGTCGCAGAGCAGATCTTGAGAGCTTATTCATCTTGCATAACTCAAACTTTGAATAACAACTGCCCATTTTCCCCAGCCCCCAACACTCTGGCAACTACCAATCTACTCTCTGCTTCTGTCTCTTTGACTATTTCAGATACCTCATGTAAGTGGACTCCTACATTATTTGTCCTTCTGTGACTGGCTTATATCACTTAGCCAAGTTTATATCAATGTCCCCAAGTTTCATCCATGTTGTAGCACGGGTCTGGCTTATATCAGCCAAGTTTATATCAATGTCCCATGTCATCCGTGTTGTAGCATGGGTCTGGATTTCCTTCCTTTTTTAAGGCTGAATGATATTCCACTGTAGGTATGTAATGCATTTTCTTTATCCATATATCTATCAATGGCATTGTTTTTATATCTAGGCTATTGTGAATAATGCTGCAATGAACATGGAATGAATATATCTCCTTGAGATCCTGATTTTAATTCTTTTTGATAAATGTCTATAAACGGGAAGGCTACATATGATAGTTCCAGTTTAACTTTTTAAAAAATACCATCTACATTGCAGCTGTACCATTTTACATTTCCACCAACAGTACACAAGGTTCCCTTTTCTCCACACACTCACCAATGCTTATTATCTCTGTTCTTTGTTTTATAGCAGCCATTCTAGTAGGTGTGGGATGATGTCTCATTGTGGTTTTGACTTGCTTTTCCTTGATGATGTAGTACTCCATACTGACTCAACTCTTCTATCTAACCCTCTGCTACTACTGCCCGGTAGTCCAGCAAGAAAGATCTGACCACCACTACATACATAAACACTGTATTCTTTAAAAGTCTATCTGTCAACCTGGAAAGTTTCTGCACCTGATTTCATTTCCTCTCCCCAGCAACTTGCTGAAATCTTACTCAACTTTTACAGAGCTGCTTAACTATCCCATTCTTTTTCAAACCTTCCATTGAAAGGAGTTGATTGTTTTAATTTTATAAATATTTATCTTTCTTTGTTTCACAGCACTTGAATCTGTTATAGGACAATGACATTCGGCCTCATGTATAGACCAGAATGAAAGGTGGTGACAGCAGCCACAACACACATTGAATCCAGAAAACCTGGCTTCAAATACCCATTCTGTCATTAATATTGGAATGGCTATAAAATGCAATTCATATCTATCTTCTGGTGTTATTTCCAGTATTAAAGATTTCAGAGAAATCAAACTACAATGAAAAAACTGATCATGAAAGACAAAAAATTAGTTTAAAAAATGTTTTTCTTTGAGACAGTCTTACTTTGTCACCCTTGGTAGAGTGCTGTGGCATCATAGCTCACAGCAACCTCAGACTCTTGGGCTTAAGAGATTCTCTTGCCTCAGCCTCCCAAAGTAGCTGGGACTACAGGTACCCATCACAACACTCAGCTATTTTTAGAGATAAGGTCTTGCTCTGGCCCAGGCTGAGCAAACTCTGAGCTCAGGCAATCATCCATGTTGGCCTCCCAGAGAGCTAGGATTACAGGTGTGAGCCACTGTGCTTGGCCTACTTTTAAATTAAGAGCAGAACATTTTCATTTATTTCATACTAAAAGCAAATCCTTCTGTCCATTGACGGTAACCATCTGATTCTTACCCCGCCAAAGACAAAAAGATAACTTAATTCAATCATCCTGACCAAACCACAACACTGAATAGCGAGAATCATCTAGAATCAGTAATCTTCTGTCAGGGGTGAAACATCTGACTGGCAACTTGATTTTTGTGCTTTGTTTTCCCTCTATGATTCGCCCTAGTCTCTCCAAGGTAAAGAGAAATAAGGTGATATCACAAAAGTCTTATGACCCTAACTGCTTCTTTGTTTGAAAACTAAAAATAGGTTGAAAACTTGCTATCATCTTTTTTATTCACACACACAAAAATAAGAAATTAGTTACTAATATTTTTCCTGCTTTACAGATGAGGAAACCAAAGTTGGAGGAGAGACTAATTATGTCTAGAGTCACATAAATTAGAAGTTCTAATCATTCTGTCTGATTCCAGAACTCTATGCTCTGAGCTTATTAGTGTATCTATTGAAGTACCTCTTAGACCAGATTATTTCAAAGTAAGCCAAGGGCTTCATCAGTTACTCTTCTTTCGAGGAAATAATAATAATAATAATAATAATAATATCTGACATTCCTATAACACTTATCATCTGGCTTTATCAACATTAATGGTTTGAATCCCACAACTAATAAGTAGGGGATTTTCTCCACTTTAGATAAGAAAGAAGAACAGAGATTTTATAAATTGCCCATGGTCACACTGCTGAGTAGCCAGGTTAAGGATACTGGCCCTTTTACCCTAGTATTAGTGGTCTTTTCAGAAGTATTAAAGATTTAGAATTATCAAGTACCTTATGTCAAATATGGCAGTCATGAAGTATTCAAAGAACTATCATGTTTCCAACTTCATGCAATTACTTTGAAAACATTCCTTATCTTTTATTTCATAGAATGTACAATCTTTGCTCACAGACGTTATTTTAGGTAAAAGGAACTGACTTTAAGGCATTTTCCCTTTCCTTCCCTTCCTTCCTCTTTAATAGGGCTCATGTAGGACCTCATATAGATGTACAAATCATATTAGGATAATGTGATTAATGTTGCTCAATATACAGAAGTATGTAGCTGGATTAAGACTATTTCAAATAAACATCTGTGAGACTGTCTCTATCAGATGACTCTGATCTCTTAAAAAGAGAATTCTCTCTTTTATAATCAGGAAGGAAAGTCTTTTCCAGAGGCCCTCTGCACAGCACACATTCTTACATGTCCTTGCCCAGGACCGTCACAGCTTTGTACATATCCTTGTGAAAGCTGAGCTCTACGAGCCCAGGAGAGGGAATGAATAGACAGATACATTTTCTTTCGTTGCTCTCCTATTCTTCTCTTTCACTGTGTTAGTGATTTCACTTTTAAATCCTGTTTCCTTTTAGTTTCTATCGAATATTTCTATGACCTTTGGGATTAAAAAAACAAATACCCCCCCTCCCTGCTTTCTAAGCATTGTCCAGCTATACATTTCTAACTGTGGCTTAGCTTGGTCTCCTTTTATCACTGTAAAGTGGCTATTTCACTCTTACGGGGTACAATTAAGTCCAGAGAGTCACATTTCCTTGCCTTCTCTGTCTTTTCAAAGAAGACGCTACCAGCAAGATGTATGTATGTATTTATTTTTGAGACAGGGTCTCAGTAGAGCGCCGTGGCATCTTAGCTCACAGCAACCTCAAACTCTTGGGCTCAAATGATCCTCTTGCCTCAGCCTCCCAAGTAGCTGGGATTAGCCCACCACAAAGCCCAGCTATTTTTAGAGACAGGGTCTCGCTCTTATTCAGGCTGGTTTCCAACTCCTGAACTCAGGCAATCCACCCGCCTGGGTCTCCCAGAGTGCTAGGATTATAGGTATGAGCCACCATTTCCAGCCAGCAATATCAATTTGAAAAAAAAGAAGCACCAAATACTCTGCTTTAGCAGAATGTGACATTTATCTACCTCCAGGACAGATCTGCCGCTTGCGTGAAAAGAGCAGCAGTCATATTCTTCATCTACCTAAGATACCCGTATTTAGCTCCCACAGCTTCAGTTTATGTGTCTTACCTTATGCTCTTATATTACTTTTTACCATCAGCTTTAGACCTAATCACTCAAGGATTTCCAAGCAGGGTGCTGTTCCACGGGGTCTCAAACAGCGTTATTTTACTTGCACAGCACATAACCTCACGCTGGCGTTTCCAGCAATTAGCTGTCTCTTAGCAATTCTCTCATGCTAAGAGATCCTATTTATCTATTTCCACTATATTTTAGGTGTAAAGTAAACATAAAATCCTAAACTCTTTTCTCTCTCCTACTAACTGAATGGACCCATCTCAGCCAAGGGGAACTCCGAAAAAAGCCTTAAAACTGAGTTCCCGGGCAGTTCCAACAGGACAGGAGGCACAAAGCACAATGACACGAGGGTGTTTTCTCTTCATAAATATTCATGACTCCTCCCATAGCTTGTTAAATATGTATATTTAGCCAGCAGGTTCAGTATAAAATCCTGTTCCCTTTACGTCACTGCCTTTCAACACATATTCCTGGCTTGTGGCCAGAGCAGCTTTTCCCAGCCTGTCAGAATGGGCACGGCAGGTCGAGACCCCTTCACAAGAAATAAAACTCTCCTTTTAAAAAATTATAAACATTGTGTTTTTTTACATTGACGTAGTTTTACCTTACTATCAGCCCTAGTAAAGAGGTATGAGTGTTAAAAAATGTCAATCAGAGATTAAGCTGAAACATTGAAAAAAGACATCTTATGCAAAGTATTACAGGCTCGAGAGGAAAAAAACTTACAGGAGATGTTTTCTCTGTTTTAAAAATCATTTATTTTAATTTTTCAGTAGTAAAACTGAAGTGCTTTTTTTCCCCCCTTATGTTCTTGAAATTAATTCAAGATGGATAACAGACTTAAATCAGACATGAAATCATAAGAAATCTAGAAGAAAATGTTCAAAATTGCAACCTAGGCAAAGAAGTTATAAAGAGGACCGCAAAGGCAATCACAGCAACAACAAAAGTAATAAATAGGACTTGATTGTATCCAAAAGCTTCCAAATGGTCAAGGGCATGATCAACAGAATGGGAGGAAACATTTCCATGTGATATATCCAGTAAAGAGCTAATAACCAGAGTCTACAAAGAACTCAGGCAAATCAGCAAGAAAAAAAAAAAATTCAAACAACCCCATTAAAAGGTGACATGAACAGCCGCTTTTCAAAAAAAGACTGACTGAAGACCAATAAACGTATGAAAAAATGTTCAACATCACTAATCAGGGAAATGCAAATCGAACCATAATGAGGTATCACCTAACCCCACTGAGAATGGCTTTTATCAAAAAGTCCCAAAGCAACAGATGCCAGCTTGGATCTAGAGAGGCAGGAACACTTACCCACTACTGCGGGGACTGCAAATTAGTACCAACTGTATGGAAAGTAGTACAGAGATTCTTTAAAGAACTTAAACTAGACCTACTATCTGATACGGCAATCCCACCACTGGGTATTTACCCAAGGAAAAGCAGTCACTTCATCAAAAAGACACTTGATATATGAATTATCCTTGCTAAAGCTGTTATATAATGAAAAAAATAAAAAATCATTTTAATTTTTCTGTAGTAAAGCTAAAGCTTTTTTACCTTATTTTCTCTTGCCAATTACTGCACCACAACACAACTCACAATCACAAAGATACCCATCAGTTCATGAGAGGATAATAAAATGTGGTATATGTCTACCAAGGAGTAATAGCCATAAAACATAAATTGATACCTTTTGCAACAATCTAGATGGAACTGGAGACCATTCTCCTTAGTGAAGTATTAAGAATGAAAAAACAAACACCAAGTGTACTCAAATTGAAACTAACTGATTAGCACTCAAATGCACAAAGTAAAACCTGCTTGATTGCAGGTGGGGTGGAGGAGGAGATGATTGAAATCATATCTAATAGGTACAATGTACACCACTGGGTGATGGGCACGCTTAGAACTATGACTCAACCAGTACAAAAGCAACCCATACAACCAAAACATTTGTACCCCACCCCTGTACTATTCCAAAGTAAAAAAAAAAAAAAAAAGAAATTCCAAAACTAAACTAAAGATAAAGTTACTACAGGATTCACGCAACTCCAAATACGAACTCAAGAACTTAGATATATGCCCAAGTGAAATGTAAATGTTTTGTTTACACAGAAATTTGAACATAGTCACAGCATCACTATTTATATAATAGCTGAAAAGTGAAAATAACCCAAATGTCAATCAACTGATGAACGGATGAACAAAATGTCTTGTGTCCATAGTGTGCAATAATATTTAAGAATAAGTGGAAGTGCAGGACTAATCCATGATACAACATGATTAAACTTGAAGATGTTATGCTAAGTGGAAGAAAAACTAGTCACGTGCGGTATGACTCCGTATACAGAAATGTCCAGAACAGGTGAATCTATACAAACATAAAGTAAATTAGCAATTGCCTCAGGCTGGCAATGTTTGGAGTTAGTAGAGAGTGACTGGTGATGGGTACAGCATTTCCTTGGGGAGTTTTGATAATGTTCTAAAATGGTGGTAACAGTAGTACAATCCTGTAATTATACTAAAAGTCATTTAAATGTACATTGGAAATAAGCAAATTATGTGGTATATGAATTATCCTTAATAAAGCTGTTATATAATAAAAAAGTAAAATATCATTTATTTGAATTTTTCTGTAGTAAAACTAAAACTTTTTAACCTCATTTTCTCTTGCCAATCAACGACAGATTTTTATCAGCTACTGTTTTACCTCTAATTTTGGTTATACCTGATATTGTCCAATTATTTCATTTTATCTGAGTATTGTTCTTCCCTTACCTTAAATTTCAATTTAAAGTTCTCCTTATCATCACCCTGGAAAGATGCCTGCTAAATCCATTCTCCCTGTTCTCTGTATCTTATAGGGAGTCTGTTGTATCAAGCTCTAGTTCAGAAATCCTAGTTTTAGTTTTCTTTTCCTACCTTGGTAGGCTGCTACTTGACACCCATTCATTACCTTAATCTTCTTCTTCAAAGTCATGCCCTCAACTGTAAGAAAAGCTGAAAATACCCTCTCTTCCAGTGCCAAACCAAGTGCCTCTGCCTTTATCATTCACTGCCATAGGAATCACCAAGAGTATGATGTTTTCCGTAAATTCTAGAAATCTGAAGAAACCTCCTAAGAAAATCTCTTATATCAGCTCATTATGATTTAACTCCATATAAACAACAAAGAAATAAGATGCCTTCCTTCTTTTCCCATATCTAGAGGATTTGGTTAGGACGTTTACCCTCTGGTTCTCAGCTGTAGGTTGTCAGAGACCTATAGGTATTTACCTAATGTAAAGAATAGGTTCTAAATTATCAATCAGCACATAAAAAGGTTTGGAGCCTGTTGTCAAGAACTCCTTTATAGGTCTTTAAAATGCTTGTCTTTATTTTGGACTAATCATGGAAGTATCAAGAATGGAAAAACAAACACCAAGTGTACTCACTATTAAATTGAAACTAACTGATTAGCACTCAAATGCACAGACAAAGTAAAACTCAAGGGCAATCAAGCAGGTGGGCTGGGGGAGGAGATGATTACCAAGGACTAATATATTGGACTTCAAATCAGAGGTTAAGCTTCAAAGTGTGCCGAACACAGGAGGAACAGAAGACACAGAGTCATATTGCCTGTGTCTGGTCTAGTTAGGGAGCTACACTCCTGAGCACAGCCACGTGCTGTAACATCAGGCTCTCAGCAAAAGGTGCAACCGACTGACCAACCCTGGGCCCACGTGAGCGCTTTAGAGGCAGTTTTACAGCAACAAGGAAACATACAATTGCTATTATCCTTGAATCTTAGAAGAATATATATTAATTTAACAAACATCGGATAGAATATTTTCCTAAGAAAAACTCACACATAAGAATAACCAGATAAAGTTATACCCATATGGAATTTTTATGACAAAGAATAACTTAAATGAAATCCTCTATCTAAAATTACTGCAATACTAAAAATTAAATACAAAGTCACTTACTTTTACTATGATAAGCCTTGCCAGGTTTTCACATCTCTGATTATCATTTTCTGTATACTCTAATTCAAATAAGGTACTATAATTTTCTATGATTTTTGCCATTATTTTGTTGCAGAGGTGCTGTTCTTTCATGCCTTCAAGTCCAGATAGCACACTAGAAATGACAAAAAAAAAAAATGGAGAATTATTTAGTAAAAACAAAAATGCCGTACAGCTGACTCATATAGATTTCGAAATCTCCTGAATGATTTGCCTTCTTAATTCTTATATGGGATTTTCAACAAGCTCTATGGTAACAAGCATGACATTGTTGAGACAATTGGTGAGTTCCCAAGATCTGAATCAATCACTTGCCCCAAATAAGAAAAGAACACACTGTTCAGGAAGAAGATATTAACGCTGAGTCCAGAAATGTTCTGAATATATTAAAAACTGCTCCGCCTAAGACAACATTTACGTAAAAGTAAAAAAGAATGAGTGTTGTCATGGTATAAATATTCAGCCACACAAACAATATTACACCTATGCAATCTTTATATAAAGCATTCCAAGATAATGCATAAAAAGTACAAACTTTAAAGGAAAAAATCAATACTGCTGAGAAAAAGTATGGATAATCAGTGAGGTGGGGGATGCACATGTAGAAGATCTATTTACATCATTCTCTCTTCTTTTGGTATGTTTAGAATTTTCCATAATAAAAATAGAAACAAATCTACAGGACACACCATGAACAAAGCAAAAAGCTAATCGTCAGAAGATAGCCATGCATATCTGACACTGGAGTAGTAATCACACTATGTAAAGAACTCCTTACTAACTGTTAAGAAAGAGAATAAGACCAAAAGAAAAAGCGACAAAATGTACGAGTTGGAATACTCACAGAAGAAAACATCGGAATAATCGAGAAGCTTATGAAAAGATTCTTAGCCTCACTGAATAATCAGTATAAATTGCATTAAAAAGCAACACTTACGTATCATTTCATACTCATCTGTATTAGTTTCCTGTAGCTGCTAACAAATTACAACACACTGGGTGGGTTCAAACAATAGAGGTGGACTGCCTTCCAGTTGGGGAGGGCAAAATCAGTGTCACTGAGCTACAGTCAGGTGTCAGCTGGGCTGCACTCCCTGTGAAAGCTCTGGGGGAGAATCTGCTCCTGGCCTCTCCAAGCTTCTGGTGACTGCCAGCATTCCTTGGTTGTAGCTGCATGTGACAATCCCTGATCAAGGCAAGCATCTTCCGACCTCTCTCTACTCCTTCGTCACATGGCCTTCTCCTCTATGGATGTGTCTAATTTTCCCCTGCCTTGTTTCTGTAAGGACACAGGTGACTGTGCTTAGTGCCCCATCCCCTAGTGAACATCACAGCCTTAATCACAACTTCAGATTCTTGTTTTCAAATAAGTACCATTTATGGGTTCCAGAGGCTATGACCTAAGACCTTCGGCAGCCACTCTTCAGTCTACTAGACCACCTATGGGATACACACCCTGAGGTGCCTCCCAGGGAGTCACACCCTCACTTCCCCTCCTAGTGTACAGATAGAACCCCTGACGCGCTCCTGACCCAGTAGGATCTGAGAAAGGTGACAGCATGTCACTCCTATGATTAAGTTACCATGTATACCACTCAGTCTTAACCGACGGAATTGCTAAATTCAAAGCTGCCCATGTTGAGAGAGCCATGTGGCAGGGAACGAAGGGGACATCGGGTGGCAGATAGCTGTAAGAACCCAGCAAGACACTGGGTCTTTAGTCATGCACCTACCAGGAAATGAATGTTGCAACAATTTGAACGAGCTTGGAAGCAAATTATTTCCCAAATTAAGCCTCTACATGAAAATGCATCCCAGCTGGTACCTTGATACCAGAATGGTAAGAACGGCAGAGAGAATCCAGTTAAGTTGGGCTCAGATTCTATGGGAACTGTGAGATAGCAAATGTTTGTTATTCGACGCCACTTAATTTGTGGCGATTTGTTTTACAATAACGGAAAGCTAAGACTTTGGTACCTAGAAGGAGGGTGTTGCTATTAGGAGTCTCTAAAATGTGGAAGTAGCTTCAAAACTGAACACTGGGAGAATCTGGGTAGCATCAAAGAGAAGGCCTAAAACACCTTGAATGAATAGACAGCTGGATTTTAAGGGTGCTGCTGGTGAGGGCGCAGATGGAAACGCGGGACGTGATGCCAGAAATTGGAGGAAGGGAAATCTTCCTTAGGGTAGCAGAAACCTTAGCAAAATCATATGCCACCATCATGTGGGAAGCAAAACTTGTAGGCAATGGTATAGAGATTTTGAAGCAAGAGTTAGAAAATGCTACTTGGATTCTTCTTGCCACTTACAGTAAAACCCAAGAGAGAGAAAGAAATTAATGGAAGAACTTACACTAAAAGGATATAGGACTCAATTTTAAAAATTCTCAAATTTCCAAGAAAGCAAAACGCACCCAAAATTAAGAGATCACTGTCAGAAAAGCAGGCTCTATAGAAAAGGTTGAGAGTATGACTGTATAACCTTTTGCTAAAACATCAGATCAGAAGCTCATATTATTCATTCACACAAAGATCCCTTTCAAGCGATGAAGGATGTGTCTCACGGATCCTTTCAATCAAACCAGAGGGCCTCTAGGAATTTAAAAGCAATGTCCCTAAGCTACTTTAGCATGAAACGAAGATAGAAAAGGGATTACTTTAAAAGATCTGTGGATGTGTCCTTTGTGAATCTGTTCTTCAGATTTAAAGGACTGAAACCCTGTGAAATTCACAGAGGACTCAAAAAAGATTTTGAAAAAATGTATTTCAGCAGAAACACTGCCAACTTGCAATGAAAGGAACAGAGAGGGTACAAATTAAAGGAGACCACTGAAGACCCCAAAGTCTCCTGAAAGAGACTTAATGGCAAACATGCTGTGTTTTATTAAAAATGAAGGATGACTCAGAGGGGAGAACTGAGAATCCCGAGGGCTGTCAAATGAAAATTATAGGCCATTGTTTTGGACTAAAGTCTGTCCTTGGCACTAGAAGACCAGACTAAAAATCAAAATGGTGTCACTCATGCTAAATTTCTATATCAGCAAAGTAAAATTAAGTTATTATGGATCTTCAAAATCAGGAATAATCAGCCTAATTTCCCAAACAGTCCAGTTTCAATTGGCATGGTAATGAAGTTGCCTCTGCTATAATCCTTAACCTGAATAACCCCGGTGTAGCCAGGCAGTTATCTCTCTATTGTTCTGTTTCTACTTCTCACCTTCTAAGGAAAGCAAGTTTGAGTTCAGCTGCTTTTTGCTTTGTTTCTGCTTTTGTCAGCCCTTTACCTGTCTATAAAACTGGCCTCTTCTGCTCAACTCTTTGAAATACTTAATCTATTTTGCGGACTGAAGTGTTGCTTGGTTCTAGAATCACAAATAAAGCCAGTCAACATCTTTAAACTAAATTTGTTGTAATTTTGTCTTTTGACAGATCTGATAATCGATGAAAGTGCCTAAAGGAGACTAGTGGACCACTGATGATGCTGAGACCCCTCGAGGGACATGGCAGAGGTGCTGATAGCATTTTAGGGTTGCTGGGGGGAGGAAGTTCTTCTTTTCTTCTCTCTCTCTCTCTCTCTTTTTTTGAGATAGATAGCCCACTTTCACTGCCTCCATGCAATAGAGCACTGGAGGCCCTGGCCAGAGCAACCAGGCAGGAGAAAAAATAAAAGGCAGGTAATTGGAGAAGAGGGAGTCAAATTACCTCTACCCACCAATAATAGGATCTAAGACCATAAAGACTTCAAGAAAACTCTTATATTTTATAAAAGAATTCAGTAAAATTTCGATATAAAATCAACATATGAAAATCAAAGGCATTTATACACACCAATAGCAATGAAACTGAGAACGAAATCAAGAAATCAATCTTGTTTACAATAGCTACAAAACAAGTATGAAATACCTAGTTAGGAATATATTTAACCAAAATGGTGAAAGATCCTCTATAAGGAAAATTATAAAATACTGATGAAAGAAACTGTAATTGACACAAATGGAAAAACATCCCATGCTCATAGATGAGCAGAAGGAACATTATTACATTGAACATATTGTTCAAATCAATCTACAGACTCAGTGCAACTCCTATCATTTTACCAAAGTCATTTTTCATAGAAGTAGAAAAAATAATCCTAAAAAAAAAGGATCATATGGAATCAAAAAGAAACTAACTAGCCAAGGCAATCCTAACCAAGGACAAAGTATCACATTACTTGCCCTCAAATTATACTACAAAGCTATAGTAAACAAATCAGCATAGTACCATTACCAAAATAGACACACAGATCAATGGAACAGAATAGGAAACTCAGAAACAGAACCACATATCTACGGTCAACTGATTTTTGACAAAGTTTACTAAAATATATATTGGGGAAAGGACACCCTATTCAATAAATGGTGCTGGGAAAATTGGTTTGCTGTAAGCAGAAGAATGAAACTCAACTCCTATCTATCACTATATAAAAGAATCAATACAAGATGGATCAAGAACTAAATGTAAGATGTGAAACTGTAAAAATCCTAGAAGAAAATAGGGAAAACTCTTTTGCATATTGGTCTAGGCAAAGAATTCATGACTAATATTCAAAAGCAGTACAAACAAAATTAAAAAAATACACAAACAAGACTTAAACTAAAAAGCTTCTGCATAGCAAAATAAATAATCAAAAAAGTATTTGAATATTATGAATCCAACAGGGAAGGGGGACTGATGTCCAGAATTCACAAGGAACTCAAACGACTCCACAACAACAAAAACCCAATAACACCATTGAATGTGGGCAAAAGTCATAAAGACACGTTTCAAAAGACAACATACAAATGGCCAAAAGGCAGGTGAAAAAATGCTCAATGCAATGAATTATCAGAGAGATGCAAATTAAAACCCAGTCAGAATTATTATGAAAGACAAAAAGCAACAGATGTTGATAAGAGATAAGCAGATAAGAGAGAATGTTTATACGCTATTGGTGGGAATGTAAAAGCTACGTTCTATTAGTTATGTTCTATTACTACCTTGTTGGGAGATTTCACAAAGAGCTAACTAAACAGAAATACCACCAGCAACCCCGGTACTGCATATCTACCTAAAGGAAGTCATTAAATCAAAGAGATACCAGCACTCGGGTGTTTATCATAGCACTATGCACAACAGCAAACATAAGGAATCAACCTAAGTTGTTTGATGCACTGGATACATAACGTGTGGTATAAACATACCATGGAAGATTATTCAACCATAAAGAGTGAAACAATATCCGTGCAGCAATTTGGACGGAAGTAGAAAACATTACCTTAAGCAAAACAACTCGGGAAGTAAATACTCACTTATAAGTAGGAGGAAAATAATGCGTACACATGGAATAGCAGTCACTAGTGACTTGGAAGGGTGGAAGGAGGCAGGGGGTGAGGCTGGAGAAACTACTGAATGGGTAGAATGTACACAATTCAGGTGATGATTACACAGAAGCCCAAACTTAACCACTACAGGATATATCCACGCAACGAATCTGTACTTCTACCGTGAAATTTACACAAATTAAAAAAAAATTAATGGGGGGGTGGGGTGTGACCAGAAAAGTCAAAAAAGGATCCTCAGAAGAACAATAATGAAAAAAAGAACGAGAAATACTGATCTAATGCCTCCAGTGTGTTACTATGAAAGTTAAATACC
Organism: Arctocebus calabarensis; assembly: GCA_963573935.1. Lineage (NCBI taxonomy): Eukaryota > Metazoa > Chordata > Mammalia > Primates > Lorisidae > Arctocebus > Arctocebus calabarensis. The sequence continues at coordinate 23,984 of CAUYON010088210.1, forward strand.
GCTGGTAATACAAATCCACCTGGCAGGACTGAACCACGCAGAGCAGCCTGGGGCAAGGGGCAAGCTGAGTGGGCCGAGGAGAGTATTCAGGATTCTGAGTCGGCAAACGAGGGTTCAGGTCCTAGCACCACCACTCATATAGCACAGCTTGTGCAAAGTTGCTTCACTTTGAACCTTAGCTTCTTCTCTTGTAAAATAGACATGTTAACAATGTTGCAGGGATCTTGTGAAGATTCAATTTCTAAAAGTTATGTGAAAAAAGCTTTGCAAAACTATGGGGCCAGAAAACAGTCAGTGGTTGCAAGGGGCTGGTGGAAGGGGAGGTGGGGCCTACAAGGGACATAGGGGAATGTCTTGGTTATGACTCTGAGTTTGTCCAAGCTCCAAACACTACACTAAAAAGAATGCATTTTGTAGCACATAAATTATACCCCAAGAAATCTGATTTAGGCTTGGCACCTGTGGCTCAATGGACTAAGGCGCCAGCCATGTACACCTGAGCTGGCGGGTTCGAATCCAGCCTAGGCCCGCCAAACAACAATGACGGCTGCAACCAAAAAATGGCCGGGTGTTGTGGTGGGTGCCTGTAGTCCCAGCTACTTGGGAGACGGAGGCAGAAGACTTTCTTGAGCCCAGGAATTAGAGGTTGCTGTGAGCTGTGATGCCACAGCACTCTATCAAGGGTGACAGTTTGAGACTCTGTCTCAAAAAAAAAAAAAATCTGATTTAAAAAAATTCTTTGCAGGGCAGTGCCTGTGGCTCAGTGAGTAGGGCACCGGCCCCATATACTGAGAGTGGTGGGTTCAAACCCAGCCCCACCCAAACTGCAACAACAACAAAAAAATAGCTGGGCATTGTGGCGGGCGCCTGTGGTCCCAGCTACTCAGGAAGCTGAGGCAAGAGAATCGCCTAAGCCCAGGAGTGGGAGGTTGCTGTGAGCTGTGACACCACTGCACTCTACTGAGGGCAATAAAGTGAGACTGTCTCTACCAAAAAGAAAAAAAATTCTTTGCAATCTATAAATAATCATACCAGTGTTTTCTTTTAATGTAGAATAAGATGATAACTTTTGTAGTAAGACTGCTGGGGTACACTGAACTTGCAATTGCCTAAAATTGACTAGTCTTTTTCATAGGAATTGGTATTAAACTAAATCTTACTTATCCTTATCTCTCATGAGAATCAAATTTCAAGACTTAATATTTATTCCCTATAAATATCAATTTGCTAAGTTTTTACCTATGAGAGAATAAAAAGAAACAAATAACTAATACTGTGCAGTCTTTTTCAATCTTTATTTGTAATCTTGCTATTCAACAGATTAATGCCCTTTTTGGCTTTGTTTCATTAATGCATTTTATATGGATAAAGCCTTCTATGTCTTAATTTAAGTCTACTCCTATAGGATTTATAAGTGGGTAAACAGCAATGAGATTCTTCACTCATAACTTCTCTGAACTGTGACCTTTTGAGTCATCAGTATACTTGCAACATGGTTGCTCACCCAGGCCCGAATATACCTAATTGCATTATCACCTGATCAAACTACTTGGTCTGTTCACAAAAATACCACACAGACATTATGTCCATAGTGTTTTGCAATTAAAAAATACTGACACTCTGAGACATTTCTTTGTATGTAGTTTCTTGCCAAAGAAAAAAGAAAATCTATCATTGAAAGCAATCACTCGAGGGGGGCGGAGCAAGATGGCAGACGAGTAACAGCTTCCTTGCAGCTGGGCGCGGTGAGACTGGGGAGAGAGGACTTCAGGCATCTCTGCCAGGCAGGATCTGCCCAGAAACTTCCCTTTGGGGACACAGGGAGACAGCGTGAGGCTTCTGGACACCCTGAGGAAGGCTAAAGTGGCGGAGATTGGGCAAGTGGTTG
>CAUYON010088211.1:0-13498 GCA_963573935.1 Arctocebus calabarensis
GGAGAATACTTAGAGATCTAAAAATAGATCTGCCATTCGATCCTATAATTCCTTTATTGGGTATATATCCTGAAGACCAAAAATCACATCATAATAAAGATATTTGTACCAGAATGTTTATTGCAGCCCAATTCATAATTGGTAAGTCATGGAAGAAGCCCAAATGCCCATCCACCCACGAATGGATTAATAAATTGTGGTACATGTATAACATGGAATACTATGCAGCCTTAAAGAAAGAGGGCTATATGTTTTTAAAATATAATCTTATATGTTTAGAATTATTTAAAGATACCTACTTGGTTCGGCACCTGCAGCACAGTGGTTATGGTGCCAGCCACACACACCAAGGCTGGCGAGTTCAAACCCAGCCCAGGCCTGCCAAACAATAATGACAACTGCAACAAAAAACAGCCGGACTTTGTGCAGGCTTCTGTAGTCCATCTACTTGGGAGGCTGAAGCAAGAGAATCGCTTAAGGAGTTTGAGGTCGCTGTGAATTGTGAGGCCATGACACTCTACCAAGGATCATAGTGAGACTCTGTCTCAAAAAATAAAGAAAAAGAGAGAGAGAGAGAGAGAGAAAGAGAGAGAAAGAAAGAGAGGGAGGGAGGGAAGGAGAAAAAGGACGGAAAGAAGGGAGGGAGGGAGGGAGGAAGGGAAGGAAAAAAGGAAAAAGGAAGGGAAGGGAGGGGTGGGAAGGGGCGGGAAGGGGATACGTACTAAACAGTAAAATTGAAAAGAAAAGAAAAGGAAAAGAAAGAATAAAGATACCTACTAAACATTAAAGGTCATAGACGTTGTTATCCCCTCACTGAGGTGTTTCCTGAATGGATTTTCCAGAGACATAAACATCCTGTTTAACTTCAGGAACCTTTTCTATGTGTTTGCTGCCTAATAGCCTACATAGACCAATAAGCAGAACAAAACAAAATAAAAAAATAATTACACAGGGCAAATGACAGTTATAATTTACCGCATTGAAAGGTACCCTGGCCTAAGAACCAGCATTTCTGCTTGAAGTATCTGCACTGTGCTGCCATTGTCACTTCCCGTCTCACGGTTTCTTGTCCTGAGTTCTTCTTTGCATAACCTTCCTCCTGAAGGGTTTTTTTGTTCCCTAAAATCCATTAACAATGTCTTTAATTCTGTGTGACACATTGGTCTCAATTTTCTACCTGTGACTTTTACTACTGGGCAGTAGCAGGGATGATAAAGGGCGATGACTTTGTCACTATTTTTTCTTGTTTCATAACTATTATTTTCAGTGTTCCTGATTCATTCTCTTCTTATTAAATTTACTACCTGATTTTAAATCTAATATTAAAATTTGCTAAGAAGTTTTAAAACATAGATTGATATTGCTAGTTTCTTTTTTGTCCAAAGACATTGTCCTAATTTGGCTACTCTGAATTAAAGGTTCTGAGCCTGTATTGGAAAATATTGGTTCGTAACCAAAAACAATGCATGGTCCCATGTGCAAAGGGACATTGGTGGTCGCGTGTTGTTTAATGCTTTGGGACGTTCTAGGAACGTGCCTGCAGGTGATGTTGTTGGCGTGAGAACATGAGGGACTGACTCACACAGACGCGGCAGGCACAGCCCACATACATCTCTACAGGGCGGCCTGTTGATCCCAGGCTGCAAACTGGCCAACCCCCTAAAGGTGCTGTACACTCTGGGGAACTGTCACACAGGGATAAACGCTTGTGTATCAACACATATCTAGACAAAGAAATGGCAGAGTCAAAATGCAGTAATATAATCTTTGGAGACCATTTTTGTCCATGTGGTCCTTCATTGACTGAAATGTTATTCAGAGGTGCATGACTGTCTGTACGCACCTATATCCATAGGCCCGTGTGTATGGATCATCTATAAGAGGGAAGGAAAAAGAGAGATTGAAAACAAGAACATGCGGGTCCCTTTCTAATCCCATCTGTCTGAAAGATATTTGAAAACCATGAATTAAACAAACAAGGTTAGGAGTTACTTAACGGAAGTGTGCTTTGATCCGCCTCCCCATTCCTTTTCCTCCGATATCTTCCGCTCCTGGAGGGCGCAATGACAATGCCTAGAAAAGGAAAGTGATGTGGTATATAAATAACTTCATTAAAGGATATTAAGTTAGATGTAAAAAAAATCACACAAAACAGAACTCGAATATTTAATTTCTACTTTATGTATTAGTTGGTTTTCCTACAGTACCTCCAAATCATCAAAAGAGGCTAACTTCTGCTTTGAAGAAAAGATAAGTGAAATCATTTTCGCATAGTCAGGTCCTTGAACATCCTGTAAAGTTTTGACTATTTTTTCCTATGTAGTTATAACACGATATAATGAAGTGAGAGATAAACTGGAATTCAAAAGACCCCTATTCCTGCCAAAAAGCTCTCCAATAAACGTGTTTATGAGAACATTTCCAAGGTTTCCCTACAAGCGAGGGAGGGAGTTGGTCCGGATCCCTTCAACTTGTATAATTTCAAAGCACTGCTCCACTGAATCGGCCACCCAGCATGTCACTGGAAGGTCCACAAGGCACCTCGGGCTTACTGTCCAAAACCAACATTTGAAGACTCTCCACTCATAGGCCTCTCCAGCTCAGGAAATGGGACTTCCATCTTCTGCTTGCTCCCCTTAATGCCATGCTGTCCCCTGTGACTCCGTTCCTGGTCCTCATCCATCTGCCAGCAGCTTCTCCTCCTCCACCCTCGGCACATACCCAGTCTCTCCCCCCATCTTGCTCTCAGCATTATCACATCCTGTGGCAGAAGCAGCCACTATCATTTTTACCTTCACGACTGAGAGAGCCACCTAGGAGAGCTGCCAGGTGACTTTTTCCGTCACCCAGCCACAACAGGCCTCCTAAGGCCGACAGAGTGAAGAGTCTAACTTGCCGGTCAGTCACGTTCTAATCTAAACTCTTGGAGAGTGTCAGTCTCACTTCGGGTCAAAGCAACGTCTCTGTAGAGACTGTAGAAGTGATATAAACTCTATCCATAGTCCGCTGCTTGCATCTCAAACCTCTGTGACCTCATTTTCCACATAGAGACTCACTTCTCTGGAGCATTACTAGACACCTTCTGCTTGGGCCTATCCCTAGATGCCCACCTGGTCCCTCCCTTACCTAAGGTCTACGCTGCACAAAAGTCGCTAAGACAGAAATTTCTTGACCGCTTATGGAACAGAGCCATCAGCGTCTTACCCGGCCTGTGCCATGCAGGACTTTGACCCTGCTTTAATTTTGCTACATAGCACTAATCTCCCTGAGAGCTGGACTCCTTTGCTCACTGCTTTGTCCTCAGGACCCAGACCAATTTTACGTGAATGAATGTTTGAGTGAGTGCAAACACTTCTTATTGATGCTGTGCTGTAACTCTTTAAGAATTTCCTCTTTGATGGGTAAGATAAAGAAGTAAAACAGGTAGTAATAGGCCAGATGGAACTAACACCTGTATTTGGTTGTTGAGAAATCATAAAAACAAAGTATTTCCTGTTTCCTCTGTCCTGTTATAGTTTGTTTTCAGAAAAGTAGCTAGTGATGTTAGCACTCAGCCTGAACAGGCTGGTTTTATGTTCTCTTTTGATGGGAATAAATGGGAAAAAAGGTCAGAAGAATGATCAGTTGCTTGACAATTTTTATAATCTTTTGACAGTTTTTTTTAATGCTGTTGTAGCATAAACCAAAACAATTGTACATAAAGTGTCATATAGTTAGTTACCTTAACTTTTCTTCTCACCTGAAATCAGAATGCACTTCAAATAGATGGTAAAGAATTTCTGGACCAAGATGAGTTGTCTCGATTTGATTCTTCCTTTAACATCCTGTGTGGCCTTGAAGAAATTGCACATCTTACAGGCTAGGCCCTTATCTTTAAAACAAGTGTAACATTAGGTGTAATCACACCACTCTCTTACCTAACTGACTGCGTTGTTAGGTTTAATCACATAATGACTGTTTAGAACTTAGAGGACCTTGGAAAGAAGGTGTTGTTGTTTGGGAAATATTTTTCTAACACTTATAATTATTTTGGAGAATTTCCCCACCCAGGAATTTTGTCACAGCTTCCCCGACAGATTCACAGAGTCGTGTTTGTCCTCCTTAGACAACTGTTTTGTGGCACAACCAAAGGTACTTTGCATGTTGGCACCGTTTCTCTAAGATGCACCAGCTTTGCATGTGTGTTCTGCAGTGTAAATATTAAAAAGAAACAAACCATGACCTGAGAAGTTTCTGGCTTCTCTTATGCAAGATACATGTTTGCCACACTCCCATTTTCTAAGACAGTAATTTGAAACTCTTGAGAAGTACCTGTCTAAGGTAAACTGGGTTTATTAAGAAGTTATATTCAAGCCTCTGTGTGATTTCACTTTGTCAAGATAGTGTCTCAGAAGTGGATATCTTGAAGAATCTAAGAGGGTTTCCCCTTCTCTTGCCTCTAAGAAAATCATTTCATTTTGTAGCCAGGAGCCTAGATTTGATTAATCGATTTTCCTGTTCTATTTAAGGATTGTTTTTATTAATGCACTTTTCAAGCTGAGACCCAGCATTATCGCCTTCTCCATCATTGTGTGAAGTGTTGAGATCTGAGCAGGCCAGCTGTAGCAGCTGTGTCTCTGCTTGGATCTCAAAGCTAAAAACTTTCATCTACTTTGCTGTCTCAGCTGCTGGTCTGAGGCTATGGCCTTCCCATAACTCAAACCAGTTTCAAAGCAACGTAAGTAACCTCTTTGGAATGCTTTTGGAAAACCACAGAGAGGTTCTTTAAAAGTGTACCACTTATATACTTTAAATTAATGTTTCCATTTTAAGGTAGTAACAGCATAATGTCAGGAGTCAAAGGATAATATTTAACTACACTGTGAACAAAGTGTAGACATGTCTGTGTAGACCAATTAAAAAAGGAAGAAAAAAAAGAAACACCGAACTTATGAGTTGGTATCTTTTAAATGACCTCATAGCTGTGGAATCTCTGAACCAAAGATTATCTTTTGAAAACTTCTATTTATAAAATAACATTTTCGATAGGCTCAATGACTTCTTCCAAATGAAAGATCATGTGAAAAGGTAGTGTCATCACAATGAAAATGGAATTGATTGCCTTAATTGGTGAGAAGCCTTGGAACCGCAGGAAATGTATCAGAGTTGGAGAGTGGCGAGTATATGCATGTATTTCAATAACAATTGCTTATATCAAATTATCAATAAAATAAAACATGATTAGTGATTTATGTGAAGGAAGGTTATTTGGATGAAATATTTCATTTCACTTCTAAGTCTGGAGAAGAATAAAAACTTTTGGTTTTTATATTTGTCTGGGGTTCCCAAAGGAAATTGACTTTGGAACTTGTTCTAAGTGGTGACTTAACTATAGGATTACTCTGTGTTGCAGTTTTGTTTATAATTAGAAAAAAGATTACAAATTAGATTGTACATTTATATCTATTTTACCATCTCCCTAGTGATTAGGGGCAAGAAGAAGCCTCATTCTAGAGCATTTGGCACAGGAAACACACACACACACACATGCAAATCTTTGGGATAGATGTCCAGTATTGTTAGATAAAAATAAGCCAGATTTCAGTATTTCTGAGTCTCCCAGGGCCACTTTTACCAGGGAATAGAGAACAATACTAGACTCCAAGAAAAATAATTTACTGGCCTCAATTCTGAACACATTGTTTTTCAAGAAATGATTTACTGCATGGATTTTAAAGCTTTTCTTCATAATCACTTGTATTACTTTATCTGAAAAGGCAGCTTATTATACTTCTCCAGAGCAACTGCCTGTGCTACCAGGGGATTAAAACAGGTAGCCCTGATATCACTTTCCCCTCCAGGGGCTCCCCAGATATCCTGGGCATTATGCTGAGCTCCTGGTGACCTACTCTTGAACTTGTGCCATTCAAAAGCAGCAATTGCTTGTGTCATATTTGAGGGGCCTCTTTTTTTTTTAATGTTGTATGCTTCCTAAAAGTATTTCCTATGATTTATTCAATTTCTTTGAAATAAACACTGTTTTCTTTTCATTAGGAAATATACATATTTATCTGTGTATACATACACACATGTACGTATCATTACAGTAAAAAGTATACACAGGAAAGGAAATGGAAATATAATGTAAGCTACAAAGGTGATGAGCCACATGTATAATTTTAAATTTTACCGTAGCAAGAACAAAAAGGATAAATCTTTTAATAACATTTTTCATTTAACTCACATCTAAAAATGTCAACATTTTAAGGTATAATCAATAGAAAAATCATTAAGGTGATCTACTTTTTACATACTAAGTCTTCAAAATTTAAGCAAATTTTACCCACGCAGCACATCTCAATTCATGGTGTCCACGTACCATTAGTGACGAGTTTATTAAATAGTACAAGGATACGTGTACATTGAAGACTTATTTTGAAGTATGTCTTTATATAGAGTCTCAGGAATTATAATCTACATATTCAGCATTTTTTCCCTCCAGTTTCTTCAACTACAACATCTATCTAATAAAGTGATCTTTTAGTTTAACGAAATTACCTTAGTCGCAGACATACCTTTTCAATAGCATTGACCCATTAAGGTAACACATAGGCTTAATGCTACATCCTCTGTTTTCCGGAGACTGCTCTGGAAGAATTTCAAGGTGCTACCTCTACCCACATAGAAGCCGGATTCATTAATTATTAAGCTATGAGGCCATCCCCACTTCCCTGTTATTCACAAAATGTATGCTTTCTTGATTTAATTGAAAATGCTGTATGGAAAAAACTTCATTTAAAAAATATAACACTAGCACCTGACTTTGAACTTGTATCTTGTTATATTTGCATTGAGGAACAAGTAGGTGAAAGAGAAGGAAGAGTGATCTTGCCCAAGCACGAGGTTTCCCTGAACCTTCTAAATGATTTGCTCTTTGCTCGTAAATCTTTTGCCGTGGTCAACACGAGGGCGAGTATTGATTTAGCCGTGAACCATCTTGTCATCTCTGGGCTCAGGTCTTTTGACCTTTTATTTGTTCCTGTAAAATTATGGTGTATCACAAACTTCTTTTCTAATAGGACCTTTAAACTTTCAAAGGCCAAGAGACTCTGTGTGAATATATTAAACAGTTGGATAATCCAGAAAAAAAGAAACAAACAAAAAATATAATGATTGCAGACAGCTAAAGGTCAGAAAAATCCTTGTGGATTCCAAAAACAAAAAACATATTCTCTTAGGAGGAAAGGACTGAGAAGGAGAAGGCCAGAGTTCTTTTTTTAAACCTAACTCAATTCACTTGGAGTTTCTTTGTAAAGCATGTCAAATATGCATTTTATTCATAGAAGCTTGGTGGGGGACAAAGTGAATTTTAAAATGTGACTGCTTCCAAGCAATGTAAAGGAAATAAAAACAGCCATTTAAACAAGTGCAATGAGTCCGAATGGAATGATCACCTCCTGTTTCCAAAAAATACTTGTATTGGCATGAAGCAATTTCAGTGAAGTAAATCCAGTTTTTGCTGCACTACAAATGCTGATTTACAGATAAGCTAAATATAAGTTTAATAGCTGCATCTTAACAAAACAAATGTAGAATCAGGATTTCTACTTTTGTTCGCTTTATTTCATTCAACTTATTGAGTGTTCAATTTATCATACAGGCGTACCACTTGACAATCCCTCCTCTGTTTGCATTATGTATATTATTTCTTTCAGTTTCTGGGATTACCTTTTGGTACAAATTTGTCTATGGAAAAGAATGAGTCAGTTTTGTATTTTATATTGCACAATTCGTTTATATCATGACACATCTCTTGTTAAAAGTTTTAGAGAAATGTACTGGTATTGAAGTTGATTTTCTCTGACAGACATCCACCGGGTACCTATTTGTCCCAGGTAACACTAAAATTCTGAGGTTTGTTCAAGTATAACTACAGAATGGAACGCCACAGAGCTGGTGGAGAATTGAAGTATCTAAAGAAAGAATATTGGGTCAAAGGTTTCATTCTTCTCTTCACAGACTATTGCTAAACTCTACAGCCCTGCATGAGAGAGAATAAGCAATGTAAATTCAGCTACACTGAAAGAGTTTTGGGCCCACTATGAGTTAAAAAAACGAGGCATTGATTTTTGATCTGAAAACCACATTAAAAAAATTCAAAGTATTAAGGAGGTACAAATGCTTTTGGTTACGTGGATCCCTTTTGTAATGCTTGACACAGCTGGAAGCGTGCCCACACCCCAATAGTATACACTGTACCCGTCACCCCAATAGTATACACTATACCCATCACCCCAATAGTATACACTATACCCATCACCCCAATACTATACACTGTACCCATCACCCCAATAGTATACACTATACCCATCACCCCAATAGTATACACTGTACCCATCACCCCAATAGTATACACTATACCCATCACCCCAATAGTATACGCTATACCCATCACCCCAATAGTATACGCTGTGCCCGTCACCCCAATAGTATACACTGTACCCATCACCCCAATAGTATACACTATACCCATCACCCCAATAGTATACACTGTGCCCGTCACCCCAATAGTATACACTGTACCCATCACCCCAATAGTATACACTGTGCCCGTCACCCCAATAGTATACACTGTACCCGTCAGGGAGATTTTTCCTCTTTCCCCCTTGCTTGATTTTCACTAAGTTTTTTTACATCTTTCTGTGCACGTGTGCCCCTTGCTTAGTTCCAATTTTATAGCAAGTACATATGGTCAGATTATTATTTTTAATTAAATTTTTAAAGAGTTCAAACATTCACATTGTTTAATATTACAAAACCTTTGAAAAGAATATGCAGTAAAAATCTCCCCACCTCTTGTTTCTCTCCCACAAAAGAACCCCAAATTACTAGTTTAAAAAAATACTTCCAGATATATTTTTAAGCATATGAAAACAAATTCGTGCTTTATCCTACAAATGGTAGTTTGTTATACATACTGATATCAGTACATAAGAAACTTAGCTCTTTGTTGTGAATGGATAGTATTCAATTGTGTGAATAAAATATATTTGTTCATGTCCTTCTTAATGCACATTAATGCACATCCCAATTCCTTTGTTGTGGCAAACAGTTTTGCAGTGAACAATCCACTATAAGTGTCATTTTGAAAGTATGCAAAATTATCAGTAAGATACATTTCTCGTATAAAATCACTGCATTACGAAATGTATGCACCTGTAATTTCGTTAGCTATTGCCAAATATTTCTTCCTACTAGTTATAAAAATTATTGTCTTCCCAGACAGGCAAGTTAGTTCTCATTTTTCTGAAACTTTCACCAAGCATGTAAAGTTAAGAAAAAAAAGATTGCTGAATTTTTGCCTCACTGATGTATCAGTATAGTTTTAATTTTCATTTCTCTAGGTAATACAGAGTATTTTTTAATGGGTTTAGGAGTCATCTATACTTTGTGTGTGAATGACTTAGTTGTATGCTTTTCTGTGTTCCTTTTGTTAGACTTTTGCTTATTGATTTGTATGACTTCTTCAAATACTATATTAGGGAAATTGACTATTATCAATAATATGTCATAGGAATTACAAATATGTTTATAGTTTTTCATCTGTCTTTTGATTTTGTTTATGGTGGTTTTTGCAGTACAGAAAATTAAGGCTGAGTAATTAACTTTATTGATTTTTTTCTTTCTTTTATGTGCCTGGCTTTTGTGCCATTGTTAGAAAGGCCTTCCCTACATCACGGGCATAAATTATTCTCCCATAATTACTTCCACTTCATTTATGGTCAAAATCAGGTAATTGGGTCGAGTTGACTGTCAATATTCTGGGCATTGTAACTGCCTTGCTGATTAATCCTGGGCAGCACACTGCAGAGACCGTGTCCTTGTTCTGATTGTGGATGGAAGGAGTTTCTTTATGTTTCCCAAGAGACCCGGCCCCAACACTTGACTGACTCTCCATTAAGCCCAAAGGATCCAACAGTAACAAGCTATCTAATTTCAAGGCCTTCTGGGGGAAATGAGTGAATACCTGGTTTCCTGTATGTCTTTGTAGTTTATGGATGCTCTGATAATTGAGAGTTGAATAGAATTTAGTTTTATCAATGATTTGGTTTGATCTATTATTCTTATTCTTCATTTTCCTAATTTGACACAGTGTGTTATTAGTGTATATTATTTTATTAATGTACAACATTCATTGTGTGCTTTATAAATAATAAACTACAACATATAATTTACTTTTAATAATTTAGTTATTTTTATTAAGTCTTATTTTTGTTATTTTGCATGAATGTAAATAGACATTGATTTTCCATATTAAATTGCGGTGTACTCTTCATTTCAGCCAAGTGTTTTGATTGTGTTACTATGAAGGGATGGGAATTTGAAAGTAGAATGGGAATTTGAAAGTTTACTAGCTACGTAACCTTGTACTATTATAGGTATATGACCTGCTACAAATGTGATCTGTTGCCTTGGTTTCCTCGCCTTTAAAATTTGGGTAAAAATAGTATTCATCTTTAGATGATTGTTGTGATGAATAAATGAATTAATACCTATGAAACACTTAAACTAATTATGACACTTAATTGAAGTTTCAGTGAACATCAGTGATATTTTTAAAAACATCATTACTTTTGTCCCAATTATGAAATCCAGATTCATATAATTGGTAGAGGATGGATATGAGTGGTTTACTAGCTATAATCCATGGACTATTTGACTTTTTGTTCCACATGAAGGTATAATTTTAGTCACTTTCAGCTATCACCAGATCACTGCATTTTTTTTTTTAAACTGTGAGGCCATATCTATTTCCTTTGGATGATCAGGACAGCTGAACATCTAATCCATTCATTCTGTCCCTCATTGTGATTGAAACAGCTGAATACATCATGCAATGATTTGCTTTGATCATTAAGACAGCCAAAATGAAAGCATTGGCCATGCTGCCTAACGTCCATTTATTTTGGAAATAACTTTTGACGGGTAAGACATCGTCCCATATTGCCTTCCTGACATCTCATTCATATCTTATGCAGCTTCTGGTAGCATATTTATCATTTAGCTAATACACTTTTTGTTATCATTTGTTCTCTGTTATCTTAGTAAATGTAAACAGATGATTCATGGGGATGATTCATTCAGAACCATTTTAACTGTAGATGGCCTGAGACACAGCAGAGGAAGTGGCATGTTGTGATTCTGTTGCCAATGCTTGTAATCTAAGGGATGAGGATAATTCAAAGGAGAGCAAGTTAAAATGGTTGAGGGAAAGAAATAGTTTTCATACTCTTGCATAGTGCCGAGTCTAGGGTTTTCAGTGTATTAACATTTAGTTTGAATTGAATATGCTTAAAGTTGATAAATCATCCTGTTGTTAGGATGAACATGGATTTGTTACTAATGAGAGAGCTTTACTAAAATGTTGAATGACTTTGTATAAGAACATAACAGTTTCACAAATATTACTGTTGTATCTTTTTCCATCCTAATAAATACCTTTTTAATTGATTTAATGATTTAACGTCTTCACCGTCAAAAGTTTATTTCTAAAATAAATGGACCTTAAGCAGCATGGCCAATGCTCCACTAATGTTCCCAACAAATGTCACTTAAAAAAAGAATACTCAGGGCAAACCAGCACAAGTGGACTAGAAAAAGCCACCATGTTGCATATAGATAATAAATATGATGGTGATAATAATATATTTAAAATGTAACAGATAGGTTCAGGTGCTCAAAAACCCTAGCCACCAAAATTTGTTTTTGAGTATTGGACAACTGTAATTCAATGCAATGAATCTTCTAGAGAATGCAGCAACTCAGAACAATAGGTCTAAAAACTTGGGCAAGATACGTCTAAAAACTGTGACTTCTGGCTAAGGATGAAAAAAAGATGAACCCCAAAAAAGGATCTCTTTGGACTTGTGGGTGAATGTTTTTTGTTTGCTCATCAAAGTTACAGTTAAAAATGGTTGAATAACAAGATAATAGCCCATAGGAAACAACATTTAAATTCAGAGAGTGCCAGGTTTGATCTAGGACTGCCTGAAATGTCTATGTTGGGGAGTGTGGAATTGAGGAATAAGGTTGAGAATCCTCTTGCCTTTTTGGCCAGGTTTTTTATCAAGGGCCTGTCTAAGTGGAATAACTAACAATAGTGTTAGGCTGCCATAGTTCGGATGTTTGTTCCCAGCCCTGGATGGAATTTGATCCCGTGTTGGAAGTGGGGGCTAATGGGAGGTAAGTTTGAGTCACAAGGGTGGATCATTGTCCTCCCTCCGGGGGAGAATGAGTTCTCCCTCTAGTGGTCTCACACTGCTGGTTATTGAAAATGACCTGAGTTCCCCCAAGCTCCCTGCTTCTTTGCTCACTGTGTGATCAGGGCACACGACACTGCCTCTTCTTCTAGAGGCACTGCTTCTTCTTCTGTCACTAGAGGCCCAGTCTTGAACTTTTCCAGATGTCAAGATCACGAATCAAAAAAATCTCATTTTTCTTTATAAATAACCCTGTCGCAGGTGTTCCTTTTACAGCAATACAAAATGGACTAAGACGTAGGCTTTGCAAGTAGTTGAATCAAATAACAATCCTCAAAGAGGAGAGCCAGACAGACTGTTGGTCATGTATTGATCCTTAAGTACACATAGATTGTGGTAACTGTCAACATGACCTTTAATTATGATGGCCAGTGTTTTCATTTTTGCAGTTTCTTTCATAATGGCCATTTATGGAATCAATGAAAAGGGGGCATAGAAAGGTTAGACTGTAAGTTCTTCTCAATCTGATTTAAACTGTAAAATATATGAATTAAACCCTAGAAGTTAGTGTGTTACCAGAATTTATGTTCACAGCAGGCTTTGTTGTATGGATAAATATATTCAACACTATTAATAATCTTGAAAAGTCATTAAGAATTTTAAGAATGTTTTAAAAAATAAAAGAAAAATACTGAAAATATTAGGGTAAATTTTATAAGCTTGGAAATTTAATTGGATATTAACATTAAGTTAGTAGGGTGAGGAGATTCACCTTATTTATAACTGGATATTACATCACTATTCAGAAAAGTCTGAGTTTTTCCATCTATTCATCTGGTATTTGAAATTTCTGGTATCATGGGTAAATGTTTGCATATATAATTTCATTTATAATTACAATATCTTTTATCTATTTTATGTTTTTTTATTTCAATTTTTTTACAACACAATTATGAAATGTTTAGGTTTAGGCCGTAAGATGTGATGAATATATTCTTTAATAAACAGATAGAAAGTTGTGTTGATGCCAAAATGACCTCTTTTTGTGGTCTTGCTTTGTAAATCACAAGAGATTTTTGTGTTCCCCCCCCCCTTTTTTTTTTGGTATTAAGAAAATGATCTGAAAGCTATAAATTAGATTCATATTAGGGCTGAGTACATTGGATACTTTTTCTTCCATTCTTGAGATACTTTGCTAAGAAGAATATGTTCCAGCTCCATCCATGTAAACACAAAAGAGGTAAAGTCTCCATCTTTCT
>CAUYON010088214.1:0-93219 GCA_963573935.1 Arctocebus calabarensis
TGGGGTCTTGGGGTCTTGGTGTGTGCCACACCTTTTGGGGGCAAAACACAATTGTAAGAGGGTCTTTTCCTAACAAATGTAACCAGTGTAACATGGTTTCTTGTACCCTCAATGAATCCCCAACAATAAAAAAAAAAAAAAAAGAATAGAGAGGACCCTGTCTGAGTGAGCACTGGAAATCAGGTAAATATGTAGCCATCTTGCCAGATATACCTTAGGACAGACTCTGATGACCAGGAACCAGCATTAGAGAGGCTACAGGGTAGATACTAGCAAGAAGAGACAAAGAACAGACAGAATCCCACCATCCCCTTCCTCCTACCATGCCTATTTAAGCCGCTGAAACTTAAATGCAGCCTCAGAGAGAATTGGCAGAGGGATAAACTATCAATCAATGAATATCGATCTGATGTTTTCTTGTACTAAATAGTAAATTTGGTTACTTTAGAAAATATATAGTTTTGCTTGTAAGAGTTCAGTAAGTAATGGGAATGTACATCCAGAACTAAGAAGAAAAATCTGAGCCAGAGATTCCAGTTTGGGATTCATCTACACACGGATGATGAACCAAAGCTACAGAAGTGGGTGAGATAAAGAGTGAGGAAGACAGAGCCCTCAGTGCTGAGGCATTCAGGGGACAAGCAGAGCAGAAGGAGATAGGAACAAATAGGAGGAAGAAAGATGTGGTCAGAGATGAGAACCAGAAAAGAGTAATGATAAGAGAGAGGGCGAGATGTCCCAGGTCACTGAGAATCAGAAAGTTGCAAGACCGTATGGAATTCGCCTTGGATATAGGAACATTGTCATTGACCTGATCAGGACATTTTTCATGGAAATGGGAACAGAAGCCAGATTCAATAGGTCCAGAAAAGAATGGGAATTTGAGAAAGTAAATACGATAGGTGAGGGCTGTGTTTCTAGAGAAACAATGCAAAGAGGAAGAAAGGGATGAACTTTGAAAGTGATACTTCACTAAATGGTTTAGGTCTGTTTTAACTTGACCTTTATTGTCAAGATTTGTTTTATTTATTTATTTATTTATTTATTTATTTATTTATTTTTTGTGAATGAGAAAAAGAAGTGTTAAGATAGACAAAAAGTAAAATTTTTTAAAAAAATTAAAAAAAAATTTTTAAAAAATTAAAAAAAAAAGACAGACAAAAAGAAAGAAAAAAAGATGAAAGAGTTGATTGACTATAAGAGTAGCTGTTAAAATGTTGGATAATGCAAAGTGGAAAGATGGCCGGGGAATGGAAAGGAACAAATGAAGCTGTTGCGAATATTGTAAGGCATGCATTTTGAAAGAATTAAGAAATTAAGTGAATTACGCTTACAGTTTTCTTAGGAAGATAGCAAGGGAGTGTAAATGGGGGTGAAAAGGAGAGGGCCAGGAAGCTCTTAGCACAGTTAGGAATGAATAGAGGTCTACTGATAAATTCTGAGAGACTAGCTGAAAGTGAAACTTTTAACTTACAGTAGGTGTCTTCACTGACGCGTCTGAGGTTTAAGTTGGAGCTGTTGATAGGAGCAACTGCATATGGCCTTTGCTTAGGGCCTGGGCTTCCTTGCCTCCCTCACAAGGTCTCAGATTACTCAGCCTGCTTACATTTGAGTGTAGCTTTTTATAATCTGGCCTCATAAGTCACATAATATCACTTCCAAAGCATTCTGTTAGTTACAAATGAGTCACTGAAACCAGCCTGACTTCTCCACAACTGGAGTTTGCAGACATGTTTAAACCATCACAGACCTCAAGTAAATACTCTAGCTCATAGTTTAAAGAAGACTTTGAGGCAAGAAAAAATATTCACTACACAAAGACCCTTTCAAACTTTTTAAAGGCACTGTGGGCATTATGTATTAAATTCTTATTTACTCTAAATCAACAGGAAGTGGTGTTCTAAATTTACCCAAGTGTCAATTAAACATTCTCAGAGAATTCAAATCTAATAAAATGTATTCAAGGCTCATACAACATAAGATCTCCTAATGTATTTACCACAAAAATTTTAAGACAATATCCATAATATCCATTATGACTTAGAGTCATTTATATAAAAGTTCATGTTAGGAATTCCATTAAGAATTTAGTAGCAAGTGAAAGTTTATGTGCCTTTTAGAATTAGCCCACTTCCTTCTGTTTGATAAAGGCTGTATAGCTCCTTAATTGATAATTTGGGAGTTTACAGTCAAATTTTACTCTACAATACAATAGGTGCCTAGAATTTTTCATATGAAATTCCTTCATATTGCCCTTTTTTAATTTTTATTATTTCTATCTATTCCTATTTTATTACCTTAAGATGTCTCCATATGTGACCTATTGGAAGACCACTCAAATCCTTTAGAAAAGAAATAGAATGTACTAAAATTGAAATAAACACATGGTGTTAAATTTATTCTGAACATAACGTAACCTTCCTTTGATAATTCCAAAGATTTTAACAGCTTTTAATATCTTGGTATCAGTGTGATGAACCTCTATTTTTTAGAATAGATTAATAAGTTGGAAGTAGTTAGGTTAGATCTATTTTAACCTTGTGACATGCCTTGAAAGTTATTTCACTTTAAAACTTCTTTATATCCATTTTGTATTTTCCATCTGTTTTTATCCTAAAAACAATCAGAAGTCTTCAACTCTGAGTTATAGTCCCTCCTCTCCATCCTTTATCAGATAAAAAATTGATCATTTTACATCTCTGATCATCAATTACCTCATCTGTGAAGGGAGAGAGTAGAGAAGAAAATCAGAAACTTTTAATCTTTTAAATTTTTTGTACCTCAGAGCCAGGTGCAGTGCCTCACACTTGTAGTCCTAGCACTCTGGCAGTCAATGTCGGATTGCCTGAGCTCAGGAGTTTGAGACCAGCCTGACTAGAGAAAGATGCTATCTGTGCTAAAAATAGAAAAATTAGCCTGGCCTTGTGGCAGCCACCTAAACTCCCAGCTACTTGGGAGACTGAGGCAGGAGGATCACTTGAACCCAGGAATTTGAGGTTACTGTGAACTAGGTTGATGCCACGGCACTGCCTCCCAGACGACGGAGTGAAACTGTCTCCAAAAAAAAAAAAAAATCTCTTGTATTTAAGATAAATCATATTTGGATATAGTAGGATAAAAAGAAATATTGATTTAGCATGTAGGGTAACTTTTTACCCTTATGTTCAGACCCCACACAATTTAATACTTTCGGGAAAAAATAAAATTAGTCTTTTGAAATGATGAAGAAATTTCATTCTTAAACATACACATACACTTTATGCATTATAACTTTTATGATACAACTTTGTTACTAGTGCTTAGGAAGAAATATCAGATTTACATTTCCTTATCTTTTGAAGTTATTTTATAATAGACATCAAAAATCTTCATGTACTTGCTTTGTACACCATTGACTGTGATTAAAAACCTCAAAGTGAGTTTTAAAATTCTTTGTATTTTAAAACAGATATTGTATTCCCCTTCATTAATATCAAACCAACTTAGCTGAATATTTTTATAACTTTGTGATCATTCGCCAAAATGTAATGTGCAGTTTTTAAATTCATATGTATATTGTAGACATATGAATATATTAATATTTCCAAGTGTGTTCTCCTAGACATATAATAGAAGAAAAACAGTAGCATTTTCACGTTTTACAAAGCCCTGTTCTGTTTTACATACATTAATTCATTTAATCTTTTGGAAAATGATTTTGCATGTATATGCATACTACCTTTAGTTTCCTGTTAGACAAGCATCGTTTTGCTAACATCCCTCACTGCTCATAGCCTCATTTTTATTTACAGTTTGAGTTTTCTTGCTTTAAGACAAAATATAGGATTATGTATTATTTGTGTCTCAATCTCAATTATCCATGCAGTTCCCATCCATCTAGAAGATTCATTGGCAAATAGCTTTTATGATTTATATTTGTATCCAAGACATTGATCTAAATCATGAAAATTAAGTGAATTATATTTGTTTTCTCCTCTAAAATATCTATAATCTTTCCCATGCCAGTTTCAACAGATATACAACCTAGACTGAAACCACTTCAATTGAGAAGTTTTCTAGAAAGTCTAGAATCTTCTTCCAGATTTCTTATCCTCTCCTTAAATGTTGCATTATGAAATAGACTAAACATACAGCAATTAAAAACCCAAGATCCATTTCAATGTAAAAGCTTGAGCAAACAAATCTAGTGATTCTAATTCAATCAGTCATATGACGAATATTAAGCCTTTGAGATATTCTCAAGGATGGTAAATCTTGCTCACTAGCTGTCAGAGACAGTCTACCATTGCTATCAAACATATCATATAAATATATTTGTAGTCCATGATGCAATACAGTGGTGAAGGACACAACTCTGGATAGACATGGAAAAGCTTGGAATGCATCCTGGGTCTGCACCTGGGCAGCTGGTGGCCATAGGCATAACATTTGCCATCTCCATTTAGTACATGAAAATGGAAAGAATAAATTCTGCTCCATAGAATGGTTTTGAGAACCAAATGAGAAAATGCACAAAAGTATATACAATGGTGTCTTGCATCTAAAGATTGCATTCCATCAAGAATTTTCATACAGATTGACATAGCATGAATCTGTAATATTGTTTCTGCCTTCCTTCACATTCCATGTAGAAAAAGCACATGCTCTTGGTACTGAGCAATGAAATATCACTAATGACGCCTGTTGCAAGGACTGAAAATATATGTTTGTTGGTTAATTTATAAAGGCCTTCAAAGCCTTAAAGAAAAGAAATGCCACAGCAGCCTTCACTCTGAGCTTGTTCTTCTTTTTTTTTAAAAAATAGACATGCCATTCAACCCTGCAATTCCTCTTCTAAGTGTATATCTAAGAGACCAAAAATCACTTCACAACAAAGGTATTTGTACCAGATTGTTCATTGCCGCTCAATTCATCATTGTCAAGTCATGGAAGAAGCCCAAGTGCCCATTGACCCATGAATAGATTAACAAATTGTGGTATATGTATACCATGGAATACTTATGCAGCCTTAGAAAAAGATGGAGACTTTATCTCTTTTATGTTTACATAGATGGAGCGGTAACATATTCTTCTTAGTAAAGTATCTCAAGAATGGAAGAAAAATATGTACGCAGTACTATTATGAAACCATAATAGGAAAGGGTGGAGATGGGAGAGGAAGGGAGAGATTTGGTGAAAGGAGGGTAAATGGTGGGACCATTCCTATGGTTCATATTACAAGGGTACATATCAATTCTATTAAGTATAGAATATAAATGTCTTAACACAATAATTAAGTAAATGAGGTGAATGCTATATTAACTAGTTTGATGTAAACATTCCAAATCACATTTAAAATCAGCACATTTGGCTTGGTGCCTGTGGCTTAGCGGGCTAAGGTGCCAGCCATGTACACCTGAGCTGGCGGGTTCAAATCCAACCCGGACCCGCCAACCAACAATGACGGCTGCAACCCAAACAAAAATGGCTGGGCGTTGTGGCGGGCGCCTGTAGTCCCAGCTATTTGGGAGGCAGAGGCAGGAGACTCACTTGAGCCCAGGAATTGGAGGTTGCTGTGAGCTGTAATGCCACGACACTCTACCCAGGGCAACAGCTTGAGGCTCTGTCTCAAAAATAAATAAATAAATAAAATAAAATCAGCACATTTTACCCTATAAATGCATTAATGTATACATGATCTATGTGTTTATAACTCAATAAAAAATAAGAAAAGTAAAAAGGTGGAATTGGAATCTTCTTATCAGAAAGAAATGATAAGTACTGAAGGTGATGGATACCCCAATTACCTTGATTTAATTAACTCACATTGTACACCTGCATCAGAACATCACATGTACCCCACAAAAATATACAATTTATTATGTACCAATAGCAATTAAAAAATTTTTTAAATGTCCTTAAAAAATACATAAAAAACTTCTTACAGAGAACATGTTTAAAATCTAGTGGCACTTTAATAACATTCCACTTGTTAAATAAGCACTATATAATTCTTAAACTATTTATAACTCCTACATTCCAGCTGCCATATGTAAAATATAGGGGATTAGACAGTTTTGGCTTCAGTAACAAACTAATCTTTGAATTCTTGAGATGGACTTTTCTGACCTTCAGGGTGAAAACTGATTTGATTATATGATTTCAAACTGACTTGATTATATGATTTCAGAACCAACATGGAAGAAAAGTCTCAGCCCCAAAGATTACTCATCACCTGCTGAGTGGAGATGTCTAAAAAGTCTGTTAACAAAAGACAAAATTTCTTCAAATGATTAGCAATGACACTTAGCTACCTTGTGAGAGCAAACATTTACTGAGCACCTAGTATGTGGCAAGACCCTCATGGATTCATATTTTAACTCATTTAACCAAAACTGCAAACCTTTGACACAGAAACTTTTATTTCATGTTACAGGGAGTAGTGAATAACATGGGAGGGAGAAAGTAACACAATAAAAAAGAAATTAGAGGTACCAAATAAATACCTCAGTGACTCACAGTTTTGTCAAGAGACTATTCCAGGTGTGGGATCTCCTTGGAGTTATTTTAATAATTCTTAGACATCCCAGAAGCTTGTTCATAAGGCAGAAAGACAGCACCCAGTCTGAGTTATTTTAATAATTCTTAGACACTCCCCAGAAACTTGTTCATAAAGGCAGAGTTAGTTATTTTAATAATTCTTAGACACTCCCAGAAGCTTGTTCATAAAGGTAGAGTGTGTGAAAGACAGCACCCAGAATCCAGCCTTGGAATTTCTTCCCTCTCAGTCCTGAGCTAGTGCTCGGCATAAAACTGCATTGTAGGCTAACATCATTTCCTGATAATTTATTAGACTGTAACATAATCCATTTTAGAAAGTGCTAAATAAATATGGTATAATCATTTTTTATAAATTTCCTGTTATCTCTGTTAAAGACTATAGGTATGGCTAATGAACATTTATGACATTGTCATCCTCACACGTGTAAATTTTAAGTACTACCTAAATGTTCTATTTGTTCTGAAGGTAAATGCCAACTTGTTAGCAAATGCTTTGTTAGAAATAAGCTATGCATGAAAATAAAGAATAGTCTGTTTTCCCTTTGATAAACAAGAGCTCTTTTAAGCTGGATTCTAATGGGCAGCATACCTGTCCTAAGTGGTTTGCAGATCTTGGTGACGCATAAATCAACATCAGCTGGTGACATATCTCAAGACTATGAGCCTCCTTTCTTAGAAAGCAGAGAGGAACATTATCAGGACCAAAAGTCCATACATCTTTGGCAAGTTTTCAGCCCTGATAAACATCAGTCCTTTTGGTAAGCTCTCACCTAATGAGTGCAATGTAAAGGTATAGGTCACAGTGCCTGGATGAAAGGCTCAACTACAAACTGAATTTTACCTTGGAAACACAAACAAGGCAACCTACTCACTTGTATCTTCATATTAATCTGAAAATTTTTTAAAAGATCAAAATATGATCTAATACTAATGGCAGTCTTGTTATTACTCTTCATAGATAGTGTTCTCACTCTCATGAATAATGAGGTAACCAGAAGTACAAATATACATTATTAATTGTTCCACTCACCTCACCAATTTTAGGTTCAGTGGTTCTCAACCCTCCTAATGCTGCTGCCCCTTAATACAGTTCCTGTGGGTTCCAATCCACAGGTTGAGAACCACTGACCTATAGTGACTGTTCCATTGAGTAAAGAATAGTGAAGGTTATCCTAATATCTCATGAGTTATATGCCTTTCTGTGTCAATTTTCTTATTTCCCAAATTTACACTGAAACCCTAATCAAACCACTTTCAAATATTTTTCTGTGGTGACAGTTAGACCTAGAAATTTATTGTTGTTATGATTATTTCCCACAATACCACATCATACACACCCTTACTATTTTAAATCAAAAGTGTCAACAGCATCATTTCTTATTCATGCATCATTCAACATTATCTAATTGATGTAAGGCATTGTTCTAAGGTATATACAGAAGTGAGCAGGATAAAGTTCTTATATTAATCAGTTTTACATTCTAGAAGGAGGCAGCAGACAGCAATCATATATACACAAATAATAAAACTTCAGAAGTAAACAAAATTGGATCATAAGAAAATATTGAAAGCTGTTCATATTTTAAGTAGGGTTGTCAAAAAGATTTCTCTGAGGAGCTGGCAGTTTGAGACCTAAATGGTGAAAAAGACAAACATATGAGAGAGAAGAGGGTTCAAGACATAGACAGCTGCAAGTTCAAAGACAGAAATGTATATTCTTGGCCTGTGCAGAGCAGTGAGCACAGTGAAGCTGGGACAGAATGAGACATTGGAAGTACCTTGTCTTTTGTGTAGAATTTTTAGGGACAGGGTAAATATTGGGGATTATATTGTAATGAATATTGAAAGCCTTAGGAATTGTTTACAAAAAAGGAATGATATGATTTGATACAGATTTTAAGAAAATCCCACTGGCTGTTCATTAGAGATAGCTTTGGGGATTGGAAGATTGGGACAAGCATGGTAGTTGAAAGAGCAGTTAGGAGATTTCTGCTGTAATAAAAGTGAGAGATGATGTTGACTCCAGTGCAGTAAAGACGTTGAGAAGTAACGAGAGTTGAGAAGTCATTCAAGGCAGCATCATTAAGACTTCTTGATGTATTATATATGCAATGTTGGAGAAATTGCATCATATGACATTAGCACCTGCTGCAGGCTATAAAGTACTCACTGAGTTGGTCACTGAGCTACTTCTGGCATGGAAAAGGTTAACTTTTCCCTAGGAAAAAACTATATAACCATAGATGGATGTAAGAGAGAAATACAGTCCTGTGAGTTCTTTTAGTTTTGTATTGCTAAGGGTTAAGAAAAATTTTACTTAGTTCTAAATGAGCTGAGTAGAGGTTAATATCTTCAAAAGATTGCTTTCAACCTCTTCCAAAATGAAATTTACTGGAAGGTTCTGAGAATTTTGTATTTTCATCTGCTTCACTACTACAGCATTAAATGAAAATGCAAAACTCTCAGAACATATGTGGTAACATATTGGATTCTCAATGTATGATTCTTCCCTGGTTTCATCATAAAAGCTAGTCTCTAGATTCTTGCCAATTAAAATATTCTATCTTCATTTTCTCTTGAGCCTTTTGCTTTAGTGGGTGAATTCCTATTCTTTTTACACAATGCATACAACTGTTAAAAATGAATTTTAAAATCGACCATTTTCAATGAAGTGTTTAACTTGTATCAGGATGTGAGAAGGCCACAGCTTGTCAAACATGCCAACTACTATTAATATTTTGTTGATCCTAGTGAAAATCATTTTAAACTGTGCTAAGCATATATATTTTTTCCTTTCCTAAATCCAGACAGACTGGTTGAAAGTAGAATACCATTGTCCTGGTCTCCAACAAAATTCCTTTTACTTCATCACACTTTGGTGTGCAACCATCAGCACATATTGAAGATGATTATAAGAAAGTTTCCTAATAGTCATAATTATACTCCTATTTCAGGGTTTAGAAAGGAGTTTGTTTATTGGATCACAAGAAATCTTTTTGATAACGTACTCCTCAAAGCTACACCTGTCTAATCAGAGCATTAAAATTTAATGATAATTATACCTTAATAAAATAAATAATGTTTTTCCTATAACTACTGTAAATGGCATGACTCAATTTTTCTTTTTTTATTAGCTGTTAAAAAATTCCAAGTTATTTTGGAGTACACAGGTAGTGCTTAAATGAATCATTACAGTAAGCATATGAACATTATTTCTGTTTTCTTCTCCCCCCACCCCAGTTTTTATAGATTTCTTAGTATGCTTGTTTTATGTATCCTTTTAAACTTCTGGAACAAAGACAAGTTTAGACAAACTATTTGACCTCTGTGGATCTCAGTTTTCTCATTCTAAAACTTGAGAGTTGGATTACAAAACCTCCAAGTTTCTTTCCTTCTATAATTGTGAATATTCAGCTTCCTAGATAAAGAAAGAATTTTAGTACTCCTTAAATCCCAATACAGCAGTGGCTACTTGCTCTGTCTACAAATAAAACCAGTTCTGCCTTTAGGAAATGGAAAATCCGATTTCTATCCTATCTTGTTAAGTTGCAAAGTCACACTCAATTAGAACAGTACTCTTCAGAAGAACCTTTGAGTTCTTAGAAATTAAAGTGGTTATTTTAGGTGCCTATAGCTTTTTGGCAGTTTGTAACCTACACCTAAGTAGTTCAGTTTACAATAATACCAAAATAAATGTATGAAGAAAAAAATGTTTGGTCATCAATCATAAATTTCAAGAGAGTGCCATGTTTTATTCTGAACTATTGGCAATTGCCTCTGTTCTCTACTTTGTGAATCCAGAAAATCATAAAGTAAAACTAATCCCAGACCAGATACTGGCTCTCATCATTCCAAGCTACCGGATACAGAAAAACAAAGAGGGGGTGTAAATGAACAAAAAAATGTGAAAGAAATATCAATCTGTAAATCATCAAGGAGCTATAAAGTAATGCAATATATTTTAAAGCTACTTTATGCAGTGCCTATACCAAGAGCTCAAATCATGGCTGCCTCCATGTACTAACTATATTTCACTACTATATATCTCCCTCTTGGGGTTTTTAAAGTGATTTGCAGACTGGAAAATATTGGGAACGACTGCCTTTGAGTCTCCCATAGTACTGCAGTCAGAATGGGAACTCAGAAACTACAACCCAACACCTCTCAAAGACTGAGTCCTCGACTCCATGGTCTTTCCTGGAGAATTAATTATGGCTTTACACACCCCCAGGTTTTTTATTATTTTGTTTCCTTGCATTCTGTGTAAGAAGAACCTGTGAAATTTTATGCCTTGGGATTTTTGACCAACTTAAGAACTCTACCATTAAACCAAATCTTTTCTCTGCCTACTTTTGTCCTAGTTCCTGCTTCCTTCCAGGGAAGGCATACACTTTTAAGTGAGTGAAGGTAAAAACTGTTGTTTTCCACAAGATATTCATAAAATTTCAACTTTTGCTCCATATTTTTTTATTTACTATCTTTTCTTGCTGATTTTCCCATATTTCAAGTTCGATGTTTGCAGTTCTTTTATTGCTGTAACATTGCAAAAGCAATGCCAAATAGCAAGCTGGAAAACCATAATACAGATGCCAAGCCATTGATTTTATACTAATTTCTTTTAACTGATATTTTGTGGTTAAAGACCCACATAGAAACTACAAAAAAATTCCCACATGATTATTTTTCATAATTAAGTTTGTAAGGTCTTCAAATTTGAGTTGATTATGTATGAGTATATGTGGGTGTGGGTCCATGTATGTATGTATTTGCTGAAGACTGCTTATTAATTCTGACTCTGGAACTGTTCATATTTTAAATTAGATTGATGATAATATAATTCAAATAAACTAAATTTAGAAAATTATTTTTAATGTTCTTAGTTTAAAACTTCAGAATTTCCATCACATAGAACACTTTAGAATTGTGATATATCACTAATACAGGTGTACTGAAAAAAAAGTAGTATTACAAATTGAGCAAGTCATTATCATTCTAAATAACCCAGGATTCTAAAAGCAAAGAACTCTCATCGAACTTATAAAATGTTTCCAAAGAGCTCTACTTACAAAAATGGATCTCTCTTATTTCTTAATTTTGAGATAATTTGAAGATGTAAAATAAATTAATTTAAATTGCATGTCATATAGTTTCCTCACTCGAAGTGACTTTGAAGATTTCTCTTTTATTTCATTTTTACCTTACTTTTATAGAATTAAAATTTCAGATTTATATTTTAAATTCACTTAGTAACAATTTCCATTTAATTTAGAAATCAATATCTATCTGAATTTTGAATCAGAATCATTAAGGAAGTTCTATATGTTTCATATTGATTTCTAAAACTAACTCTGAAGATCAAAATTCAGTCAATTTAAGAGTGGTTCGGGATTGTGTTTTGTTTTGTTTCTCAAGATTTCAAGATTCTTCTAACAGAGAATTTAGCCACAAGAAAGTTGAGTTTCCTAACGTAAATAAAAAAGTAGATGCCTACAAACAAAAAAGGTAAAGGAGAAAGAAACCTTGAATTTAATTTAAATTAAGGCAAAAGAGTTTGGAGAAATTTTGAAACAGTGGAATAGTTTAAATTGTATCAATTCTTCCAGATTAAGCAATATAAACTCTGATAATGATGTAAAATAGAAACTGGACAGGAGTCAACACAGGGAAGAAGAGAAACAACAGCACTGAGCTTCCCCTTTAAATTGCTCTTTACTTGGGGGTAGGCTCCATTCAACCCCACACAGGTGACTGAAAATTGGTTAGGAACATGTAGTGTTACCAACCATAAGAAACAGGAAAGAGCTCGGGCAGAGGAAATAGCAGCTTGAAAGTGAGGAAGAAAATCCTTGGGTGGGGCGATGAGAGGGAAGAGAATAAAAGATATATAGGATTCCTAGGTTCTCATATTTTATAAGTGGTATAATATAAACTCTATATAGACTGTGAAAACTAAATATGCATATCATAATGCCTTAAGTGACCCCAAAAATAATGCAAAAAATATAAAAAGTTAGTGGATAAATTAATAGATTTTATAAAAGTATTCATTGAATTTAAAAAATGAAAGAAAGCCAGAAGAGAAATAAAAGAGGAAGAAAACTATTTAGGACAATCAGAAAAGAAAAACTGAAATAATAGAGTTGAACCTAAGCATATCAATGATTATAATAAATGTAAATGCATTAAACTCTCCGATTAAAAGGTAGAGATTGTCAGTATAGATTAAACGCAAGACAGAACTATATTTATTTTATAAACGTAAGGATAGATTGAAAGTACATAAATAAAATAGTTTTTAAAACAAAAATAGCAAATATGTCATATAATAAAGTCAATGTTACGTATCAGAGAAAGTATACTTTAACACAAAGAGTATTAATAGAAACAACATGATTATGATGATGATAATAACATTATAATGACAAAAGAGTCAGTTCATACCAAAGCTATAACAATCAAAAATATGTACGTACCTAATAAGAGAGTTTCGAAATAACATGAAGAAAAAGTAAAACAGCACTAAAGAGAGAAATGGGCAAAGTTACATGGTTGAAAATTTCAACACTCCTTTCTTAGGAACTAATAGATTTAATTTTAAAAATCGTCAAAGTCATAGATATTCTCAACAATATCAATTATCTTAATCTATGGACATTTAAAAAATACACCTCAAAATTGCAAAATACACTTTCCTTTCAAGAGTATATGGTGGCTTGGCTCCCATAGCAGAGTGGTTACAGTGTCAACCACATGTACCTGAGGCTGGCAGGTTTGAACCCGGCCTGGGCCAGCTAAACAACAACAACAGAAAAATAGCCAGGCATTGTGATGGGCTCCTGTAGTCCTAGCTACTGGGA
Organism: Arctocebus calabarensis; assembly: GCA_963573935.1. Lineage (NCBI taxonomy): Eukaryota > Metazoa > Chordata > Mammalia > Primates > Lorisidae > Arctocebus > Arctocebus calabarensis. Next base: position 13,398 of record CAUYON010088214.1, read on the forward strand.
GGCTGAGGCAAGAGAATTGCTTAAGCCCAAGTTAGTGGTTGCTGTGAGCTGTGATGCCACAGCATTCTACCAAGGGTGACATAGTGAGACATTGTCTCAAAAAAAAAAAAAAGTACATGTTATATTCAAAAAGATAGAAAATACTCTGAGCCAAAAATGTATCAATAAACTTAGTAAAAACTGAAGTCCTATAGCATAACAATTTAATGCCATTGTTTTGTAACAATGGCATTAAATTCGAAATAAATAACAATAAAATCTTTACAAAAACCCCACAAACTTTTGGCTTCTCTGGGCCACGCTGGAAGAACAGTTGTCTTAGGCCATATATTAAATAAACAAATGCTAAAGAAAGCTCATGACCAAAAATAAAGGTCTGTACATAACTTTCATGATATCTCCACTACAGATAAGCAAAAATCCTCACATAATGAATTTTATATGACAGCCTATTTAGAGAGTCTTTTAAAAGTGTAAAGCAGATCCCAGGTTTGCAATCACTAACATGGAAAATATACATATCTAATGAAAAATCTTTTTTATTTTTATTATAAAAGAAAACTAGGTAACATAAATCTAAAAGGATATTGGACATTGTAATTGAGAAACTAATTCATCAATATCTGGTTTGAAGAAAGTAGTTTCAATTCTTAGTGAGTTCACAGGTGCTCATCATGTCTGTTGGTTCGAATTTTACTCTTAACGTTCTTTGTTCTAGAAAATAGTTGCTTACAAACGTAGGTGTTGTCAGAAAGCAATGACATGAATAAGGTGTGATTGTGAAGTGAGGGATATTTGCCTCGGAATGATAGGACCTGTAAGTCCAGTAAAGAGACATGATCAGATGCACCATAGGTGTGGCCTACAGTGCATCTTAGAAGGGTACAGGCGAACCTTGCTAAATGCAGAATACAAATGCCTTCATGTAATAACGGAGAAATGGCCAGGAAGGCTATGTTAATCAGTTTGATGAAAATAGTTAAGATTGTGTATGAAACCAGCACATTGTACCCCTTGATTGCACTATTGTACACAGCTATGATTTAATTATAAAGATAAAAAAATAAAATAAAATAAAGAGACACGATCAGGTTTCTCTCTAAGTCGAATATCAGACCTCAGCTCTACACACTGCCTTTGAAGATTGGCAAGTAGCGTACTTATGTTGACTGAAAATACACTTGTAAATGCACCAAAATATTGGTTATTTTTATGGAAATCTTGAAATCTGTTTTATAATTTTGTATCAAATCAAAGATCAAGGCTACATATCTTTCATTTTTCACAATATTGTATTTAGCATATGTGTTGAAATGCACAAAATTGTTTGCCTTAATTTGAGCTTACCATAGTTTCAGTTTTATTTGAAACGCTGTTATAGTTTGAAACATTGTACTGATGTTGGTTTTCACCTTGAGGATACATATTGAACTTATTTAAATAAGTGGCTGAAAATTCTAAAAATGCCAAATCCGTATGTCTGTTTTCATTGTCAAGTTCTGGCACAAATTTAGTGTTGATACCATAAAAAAAATTGATCATGTGTCACAATTATAAAATCTTTCCAACATTTAACCACAACGTAGCTCTCTTACTACCAAAAAGTAAATGATGTCACCATAATCAGCATTAATACTTTGAAAGAATTCCTGATTCAATGCCTTGATCTTTATAAAATTCATAATCTCGATTTGCATGATGTTACCCATTTGTAAAGCTTTTGTGGATGAATTTTCTTGATGTAATGATACTTCATTGCATGTGAGTTTGGGGCAGCAATTGCATTATCCTTTATTAATTTTACAAGTCCCCTATTTTATGTCCCATCACCAGGGCAGCATCAGCAACAATATCAGGTATGTTGACAAAGGACAAAGAAAATCACTGTAACATATTTTTTTCTGTTTTTTTATAAATCTCTTGATTCAGCTGTGCCTTTAAAGGCACTAAAGAAGGCATTTCTTCAGTGACATTATATTTGTCATTAATACCTCTAATACAACTGGCAAATAGAGGCATATTTGTAACATTGGTGCAGCCATCCATAGCTAAAGCATAAAATTTAAATTTGGCAACTTTACTTTCTAATCTTCTTTTGATAGATTTTCCAGTTTCTTTTATTTGCCTGGCTATGGTCTAATGAGACAAATGGATTTTAGAAATATCCTCCCCTTTTTTACAGAGCAAATTATATCTGCCATGCTTTCTGTACATTGCTTAATAAACTCAACCATCAGTAAATGGGTTTGATTTTTTTGCCAAAAAAAAGAAAAAGAGTTTTATGGCTTACTAAAGCTGTAAATTCTTTTTTAAAATGTCTTACTTTCCAGATGGAGGTAATTGAGGGCAGCCCCCTTGTACTCCTCAAACTATTAGCCCTTAAAACTTAGCATATCGGGAAGGGAAGAGACAGAGAGGGACTGAAATGGGCTATGCTGCCATCTAGTTTCTCTTTCCAAAATCCTTGCAATCCCAAGGAATGAAGCTTTTGAAAGGATGGAGAGGAGCCAAGAGTGTTACAATAATTAATGTCTTTTTCCATAAAATGAAATACAGGTCAGGAGAAAAAAGCATTCTTCCAGTGTGGTCCTACAGCCTTCTTTGTGCCACTACTGGATTCCGAGAATATGGTTAAGAAGCTTTCATATGAAGGCTAAAACCCAATTATAGCACAGGAATACAGGGATAGGGGAAAGCTATCTAACTTTTAACATAAAACCACATAGGATTACTTCACTTTGAAATGACATGTAAATTTTGTGACATGTAAATTTCACCTAAAAATGCCAGATTTTCAGACAAATAATTTAACTTGAATTATAATTTTGATTATGGCTATCATGTAGAAACAAAATTAAAACAAGTTTATGAGTAAAAGGCATTATTTTTTCAGAATTGAAACTAGAATGACTACCTTATGATCATAAAATCTCAAGACTTGATAGACAAGCGAATGGTATACGTGTCATGATTTGGTCTAATGTCGAAATGCAAATATTAGCAGAGGTTAATTGTCTATGTGCCCAGATGTCAGAAATACTAGATCTGTTTTTTTCCATCAAAATTGTTTTTCTTATAAACAAATATTGCTGATTTCTCTACCTAGTTCTTCACAAAGAATCAAAGGCTTTTTGCACTCAACATGAGAAGAGTTTATAGTATAAATATCTCTAACCAAATAAATTTGAGTTCATGTCAAGTGAAATTAGGAGAAAAAGAATTTTTTTATAAAATTAAAACAGCAGGCAAATACTGGAGAAAGCAAAATAGCATCTGTAATAAGACAAAAGCACAAAAATTGAGTAAATGAGACAAAGTGTTAACAAAAGTGAAAAGAGAGACAATTATTTGATGGTTACACATACCATCAGAATTAATACAAATCAAAAATTTTAAAACTAGAACCAGTATGTCATGTTTAGGAACATATTATATAATGAATTATATAATGAATTTATATAATGAATTATTTAATATGAAAGTTTGGATGTACTTTTGCATATATATTTACATACATATAATAGATTTTTTATATTCCCTGAGATAAATAAAAAATATTTTTGAATCTGTAGTTATAAGGAAAATTCATTGATAAGAACCAATAATCAAAAACCAACAAAATAGTTTGCTCTCAGCAACATTTTCCAAATTTCCATTCAAGTACTTAGAAATAAATGTGTTAAAAGAAATAATGGACTAGACAATTTTATAAATTTTAGGAATAATTCACTTTAAATATTTGATAATACTAATGGATAAAAAATTACTTAAATATCCTTTATTGGGTATATATCCTGAAGACCAAAAATCACACCATAATAAAGATATTTGTACCTTCATCTTTAATGTAGAAACATCTATCTCCAACTATTCAAAATAACAAGTTTAATATTTGGCTTCATTTATAATTTTTTATCCAAAAGGGTTAAAATTTTATTCAGTTAATTTACTAAATGCCAAAAAGGTTGTTCTCAAAATTTTAACACAAATACAAATTTTCTAATAAATAGGCTATGGTCCTAGGCAAATAAAATGAAGCAAAACATATAACAGAATATTAATTAATGTTGCATTTTTTTGATAAAATGAATAATAAGAAAATTTTTCTTTGTAAAGAATAACAATTAATTTCAAAGAATATTAATATTACCCTTGAGAAGAGATTTCCATAAAAGATCCTTTCTTTCATATCTCTCAATTGTTCTAGTCTAAACACCTTCTTTATTGAGTTTGGCATACTGCTATGTTGTGGTATATCTGATAAAAATACCTAGATCTCAATACAAAATTAAATTCAAATATTTACTTTATCTTAACATTTCAAACACACATGAGCATTTACTCATATGAACTTTAAAATTTTTTTTGTAAACTGAAATTAAAAGATACAAATCAAAACACTTTAATTCTCAGCATTAGCTCCATAAAGTTGAAGGCATTTTGTAAGAAATGATACCATTTAGTCCATTACTATAAAACTGAGGTTCTTGGAAATTTAACCATGTCAATGCAATCTTCTTCCATTATTAAGTGAAGAAAAATGGGTACCCTTAATAGACATTTTTAAGATAAGAAAACACAAAGAAGTCAGGAAGAGCCAAAGCAGAACTCTAAGGTGGATGCCTAATGGTTCCCATAGGAGCTCTGACAAAATACACCAGCTGTTGTAGTGGGCGTTGGAGACTCACAATGGGCAAGTAGAAGGGGGTGGGGATGAACATTCCCTAGCAGTTGCAATGGACACTACTCGGGTGCTGAGAGCACCAAAAGGCCAGACTCCACCACTACACAATATATACTTGCAATAGAAGTTGACGTGTACCCCTAAATCTATCAAAATAAGGGAAAAGGGGAGAGAAGATTAAAAAAAAAAAGCATTACTCTTGCTTGATGAGAAAATGAGCAGGAACTTGGTCATGGTGGAGACAGACTCTCTTGCTGAACTTTCCCAAGTGTTTTTCCACAAAACTTTGGTTAATATTCTCATACTAAGTAGAAGTTATCATTCCTTGGCCCTCCAAATTGTCAACAAGCGAATCCCTTGAGTATCTCAAAACATCACTGCCATGGATTTTGCTGTAGACGTGTTCACTTTTACTTCAACTGGACCACTTCTCAGTCTTCATACCTGTTGTTTTGATTGTACCTCGTCTTCGGGATCACACTGTGTTTCATCTCCTGCGGCAGCTGTTTAAAGAAATGCTTTGGAACCTTAACTGTGCTTGTGTGAAATGTGTACTGAGAACAAGCTCTACCCTTTTCTGCAGCTGGTGTGGGCACAACAGATTTGGCACCCATCAGCAGAAAGTTTGTTCCACTTTAACTTTTCAATTAGAATTATACAAGCTGAACCAGATACAATGTCTGTGATCTGATGTTTACAATAATGTTTATAATCTGTGCTGTTATTTTCCTTCACAAGTGGATGTGAATAATTGTTTGCAGTAGGCTTCACCTTAATCATCTCATCCCTCCTAAAATGAGTTATTCCTTTGTAAGCTGATGATTTGTTTTGGTGCATTGTCCCTGTACAGTTTTTGTAAAGCATCATGTATTTCTCCCATGCTTACCATTAACTTGATACTTGGTCTTGCTTTGATTTTTACAGAATCCATGTTGCTCTGTCGGGGGCTATTTTCAAATTGAAATCTTATCCCTTTTGATGCCACAAGATAGATCTGTTCAAACATATTATGACAAGTTGCTATGTGTTTAGTTTTGTGATAAAAAGTAACAAAATCTTTGCATAGTTTTTTCATTATACATATTTTCCATAAACTGTTTGAAGTTTCCTAATGTATGCATAAGTATGTGTGTGGGTATGAGTGTAACACTTAAGTCCTTGGAAGTCTATACCTCATATGTCCCTTCTGAAAGATCCCTTAAATAAGACAAATGAACAAAATATTTTTGAATGAATATTGAATGAAAGTATTCATTTAAATGTCAACGTTAGTTATTTTGGTAGAAACCTAGGTTAGTCACCTGTAAATGAAAATCTCAGACATTATTATGTAAAGAAAAAAAATCAGCCTTTATATTGTATATCATATTTATTTAAAAGATAGCAATGGAAAAACAGATTTAACGATATATAGAGATTACATGGCAATTAGATTTTTCTTAAATATTATTGTATTCCTTATCTGATATATTTCTTGCCAATATAACTTAATTTTTTTAACACCTAAATGTATTTTGATAAATTTTTACATGGCTCTTTGTAAGTGAAAATATATTAAGAGAAGAGGGTTTCTTAAGAAAACTGTTCACAATTGTCTTTTCTTGCCTCTGAAGTTGTCAAAGATGACTTAACCTCAATTAATGTTGCTCTTTTGACTCAGAACTTGTCAAGCATTTCATTTCGTCATCCCTAGACTTGCCCCTAGACAAAGACAGAAAAATAGGCAGCAATAATCATTAAACATGAAAAGCAAAACGTGACCTGTAAATGGCAGAATGGCAGAGGTTAATATATGGGAAAGAGAAAGCAAGGAAGTAGAAAAATATACTGACAGCTTGCTTTTAACAAATCAACCTTGTCTTGTAGCAAGAACCAGGCACTGTGACGGGAGAACACAATGGCAAGTGGATTCTGAATAAGCCGGGCCCTTCTCCCTTTTATAAACCAGAAGAAATAAATGAGAGGAATATGTGTGGAGTGTGGATTTCTCGCCTCAGAAAGTTACAAAGGCATGAACTCAACTTTACCGGCTAAATGGAGTCTGCCTACTAAGTAGTTAGAAAAAGGATACTTGCAGAAAGAAAACACACTCCTTCAGATAACCTTCTAACAAGAATCTGAACTGTAAGGATCTTCTTCTGCAATATCTTGAGAATAAGAGTTATTACTTTATGCTCCATGTTTCAGTAAAGTCAGAGCTTATGGTCGTCGTCATGAGAAAGTCTTCACTGTTTGGCCTATTGAATTTTAATCTCATTGTTTCATTTTCTATCTTTGGACCTAAAACAATGATAGAAAAATGTAACTCTGGATTTGAAGATAAACAGAATGTATTCTAAGTGCATTGTGAAACTAGCTGAGGTATCTGAGAACCTCAACCGTGTTCTGGGAACTGTAACACCCATTTGCCATTCCACAGGAAATAAGTGAGAAGGAATTCTGAACATTCGGCAGGTAACTAAGACATTTCGTAAGTAATAGAATCACTTATTAAATTTTTGAGATCTCTATTATTCCATTTTGTAATATATTTCATAATATCACGTAAAAAGAAAACTTTCTATAAAATAAATGATCTGTACACTGTGTCACCAGAGTGTCTATTTTTTTCTCAATATCCTATAGCTAAGGACAAAGGTAAAAATGATGTTCAACATCCTAAAAAGGTAGAATAAAAATAAAATTGTGCTACAGATTTAAGCACTGTGATACTTTGACTTATATTTTTTGTATAAAAAATTATGTTTCCTTCTTTGTTTTAGGTATAGAATGTGATGTTTGATATTTAAAAATATAGTACAGTGGTTATTACTATTAAGTAAAGTATCACATCCATTACACCACAGTCACCTCTTTTTGATGAGAGCAGCTAAAATCTACTAGTTTACCACATTTTCATTATGCAGTATTACTGAGTATAGTCTTCATGCTACGTATTACATCTCTTGACGTACTCAAATTAGAGAAAGGCGTCACATGAGGCCACACAGAGCCTTACACGCCGGACGGAGTGAAGTGAGCTGTGTCTGTAGAAGGCAACTGATACACAGCAAGTGGGGTAGAGCTCCCTGGGTTCACGGTCGCTGTTGAATAGCCAGTTGTAATTGCTTGGCAGGCTCCTGGGCAGAGCGGCTGTCTCTAGTTTTCTGGAACCCAGCCCTGGTGAAGTCGGGGCGGTGAACAGAGGCTCGCTGAGTGTGTGAGCCGGCCACGGAGGGGTGTAGGGTGTGGGCATGATCAGCTGCTCTAGCCAGGGTCTCAAAACTGATTTGAGCCTGCATTTCACATAGATACATAGATGTAGGTCATAAGGCACTAAACAGAGAACAAAATAATAAAGAGAATTTTTAAATTTTTTACCCCATGTACAAAGTTCCCATTCCTGAGGAGATGAAAGTCTGTTTCCTGGGAATTGGCTGTAAGGGATCCAGGTAAAGTGTGAGCCAGTCCTTGGGACAGTTCTGTGGTGAAATATATGAATTACTCACTAGGAAATAATGTAATTATTAAGGTCTAAAGAAATTATACCCAGCAAGTACATGTGTTATCCAGAGGGCTTTTTCTCCGAATATGGAAGAGGTTGACGATTAGCATTTGAATAAACATTAACAGGAAATGGCATTCTTCATATCACACACGTCAGTTAATGTCATAATATTAGATAATTTTTTGATGATTGTTTATGATTTCTGTGATTTTTATTTACCTACATACTGTTTGGTCTCAATTTTTTATTACATAAATGACTACAACTGTCAGGCTGATGGACCCTCTACACATGGCTCTTCCTGGGGTTTCTGACGCTCTCAAATGCCTTGTCTGCCTTTGGGACCTCATCATACATATTAAAACAACTCTCAAGAACATCATTTAGATGCCTGTAATGGCGGGCTATACATTGTTTTTTGCATGTCCATTGTTATTTAAAATATTCATTAAAAGGTGCTGCCTACTTTGTTGAAAGTATGCAATTGTTGAAAGAAGTCTTTACATTTTGCAGCAATACTCAGCCAGAATAAGCTGATGCTGGCAGGAAGGTTTTGTTGGTTCTTTTTTATTTTTTTCCATGCTTTCTTAAAATATTTGAATGTTTCTAAAGAGAAGCTATTTAGTTTTTGAAGGGTAAGACTTTTTTTTCTGTAGGTTGTCAAGGATTCCTACGTAACAAGTAAATGATGTGGCCCATCTTTCCAAACTACTGTGGCTGGCCAGGCGTGGAGCCTGAGTGCACTGCTGTGTATCACATGGGAAGACGCAGTGTTTCATATCTGCTGCTGAAACTCCACTCTCATACTTTCCTTTCTCAGTAAAAAGTACAATAGCTCTGATCTATTCAAGCAAATATTACTTTGTGGAAAAAAGAGATCATTCTGTTTAATCCTTAAAAAAAATTGTTAATGATGATAATTGAGCTGTGTGTATGCAATCAGTGTAATCTGATAATTTGTACCCTCGATGAACCTGAAACAATAAATTTTGAAGAAGAAAAAAACATTTTAAATGAGATTATAAATTTTTGAAGATAGCTTCTTAAAGACAAAGATTCATTTATCAATAGCACTCTGTCATTTGCATTGTAAGAACTAAGATTACACTATATGAGTTTTCTAGTGATAATAGGTTGGGGAGCACTGTAACATGAAATAAAAGCTATAAATTTAAATTCTAACGTAAATTTTACCAAAATGCTTTTAAAGATAAGATTTTACTTAAAGCATGTGTAGGTGTTTCATCCTCTTCTATGAACACTGTATGAGTTCTTGGAATTCATTCTTAATGAAAAATTATGCAAAATAAAATATAAGATAACAAATGTATAAACAGATGGCCCTGCCTGTCTTCTTACATTTTATATCTTTAAATGGCTTCATGCACTATCAACCCATTTAAAGCACAGAGAGGGGTAACCATTAAACGGTTTTCCATTCTTCTTCACTAATGGTAATTAAAGGCATTCAATAACAATTGCTAATTGTGTGAGGCTGATCCTCCAAAACTAATGTATCAGGGGGAGTATTTCTGCTTCATTCCTTTTGTTTCCCCGACAGCATCTAATGAACTGGAATGATCGTAACTGGCAGAAAACAAAGCATGGGAAAACACATCGCTAAGGGAATTCTTTAAATGCCAAAAAATTTACCGTCTGCCCGGGAAAATTAAGTAACTCAATAGAATTTTTATTAAAATTGAAGTAGTCGGCTCCCGCACCTGTGGCTCAACAGGCTGAGGCGTCAGCCAGCATTATGCTGGCGGGTTCAAATCCAGCCTGGGCCCGCCAAACAACAATGACGGCTACAACCAAAAAAATGGCTGGGCATTGTGGCAGGTGCCTGTAGTCCCAGCTACTTGGGAGGCAGAGGCAGGAGACTTGCTTGAGCCCAGAAATTGGAGGTTGCTGTGAGCTGTGATGCCACAGGACTCTATCCAGGGTGACAGCTTGAGGCTCTGTCTCAAAAAATAAATAAATAAATAATAAATAAATAAATAAATAAATAAAATTGAAGTAGTTAAAACTTTTTGTAAATCTTGCTCTTACTACATTGTACAAAGTATAATAGTTTTTCCAGGAGGCTAAAACTTCGCATAGCACTACTATATAACTACTTGCATTATTTCTCATCATCTCTGTGATATTTCACTAGAAATTTAACACCAATAAAATTTCCGAACTTAAACTTTAAATTTCCTTTTGTGAACACAGTGTCCCATTAGTAAAAACAAATAAAACATTTGAGGACAACAAGTTGTTTTTAAATAATAAATATAATATTGATTATAAATCACTCATAAATATTCTATATATTTTTTTTATCTAGTTAAAGAGTAGGAAATAAATGTTTCGTAAAAACCACAATGGAGTAACAATCAAATCTGGGATAAACATTGTAAATATCTTTCGTGAAAATCTGACCAACTGTTACTCATTTTCAGACAAGAATTGATTCAGTGTTAATTCATTTTAATAAAATAATGTTTCCTGGTGAACTCAAACGTCTGGATAGAATTACAATGGTTTGTTTTTTTGTTTTGTTTTGCTTTATTTTATACCAAGCCAATAGTCACAAACATTTGTGTTTAAGTAAATTGGAAAACAAATGAGAAATTTAAGCTATTAAGTATAGATACAATCTTTGAAACAAAATTTAAGAAAAAAAATCACTAATAAGAAGGGAAAGATGCTTCTAGCTGACAGAGTGATCATTAGTTGAAAAGAATAGCAAATCACAATTAAAAGTTTCCATATTCATCCAGGAAAACTCAAATGGTTTGAAGGTGGTTTCATCAAATGTTGAAAAGTATCAGTGACTGTAACCTTTGCGGGTTATGACTGAGCAAAGTCCTAGGGGTCTCTTGAATGGCCTTCTCACCTCCTTGTATTGCCAAGACCTTCATTAGAAGGTTCTCCCACATTCTTTGTGAAAAGCACGTAGTCATCGTTAACCTCCTTCCATCAAGCACTCTGAAAGGAATAGGGAGTAGCTTTCTTCTTCAAGGGCAGCAGAAGAATGTCACTCAGCCTGTTAGGATGGAGGCTCAGGAAATGCGCTTTAATCAACAGGGGCAACACTGCCACATTCCATGGGCTGGACGCCAAGGACAAGTGAGGGCAGCCCCCAAGGGCAGGGTAGCTGGAAAGCTGGGACTCACTGGGCTCCCTTTAGGTGTGTCTTCCCTCACACAGAGGAATGGGCACGTTTTCCAAGCACATAGAAAGCCTTGATTACTTCATATGACTTTCTAAACAGACCACTGATGAGTGAATATTTCTTCACACACCATTTGTGTGATCAGTTTATGTAACTTTCCCCTTCTCCCAATCCAGGAACTTGTCAGTTTTTTTACAAGTTAAATGTTACTCAGTGAGTCTTCTTGATAGAGGGAAACAACAATATTAAAGTGATAGAGAAAAAAATAAAATTAATATAAAAATGCATGCACAGGAACACCACCTTATACATACCTGAAGGATACTGTGGGAAGGGCTGATCCCTACACATACTATGATGCTTCCTCTGATAGCCTCGATGGCTGCACCACGTCTGAGGGAATGATTCAGTTCTGAAAGTGACAGAGAAAGATGGTATGAAACCATCACCCTACTCAGGGGGGTGAGCAATTTAAATGTTATAAATTATTTATTTCTAAAATTCTGTACTTAATATTTGCAGACCATAGATGACTATAGGTAAGTAAAACCATGGAAAGAAAAATACCACTGAATAGGGGGAACTATTATATAATATTTTTGATTTTGTTAAGAATATAACTGAAATTGCTTCATAGAGGATAGATGTCAAGAAAAATTATGTACCTAAAAATACTGTATTTTGGCTGGGCATGGTGGCTTATGCCTGGAATCTCAGAAATTTGAGAGGTCTAAGCAGGAGAATCACTTGACACCAGGAGTTTGATACCAGCGTAGGCAACATAGCAAGGCTCCTCTCAACACAAAGAAATTTTAAAATTAGCCAGGTGTGGTGTGGTCCCTAGCTACCCTGGATATGGAGGTGGAAAATGTGCTTGAACCAGGGAGGTCAAGGTCGCTCTGTGAGCATCATCACTGTGTTCCAGTGACAGTGGAGACCCTGTCTCAATAAAAACAGAAACATCCTATAGATCATTGATTTCAATCATACATTTGTTAAATAAATTTAACTTGTTATAAATATGCTCAATTTTTATATTAAAGTTTGCAAATTAATCTTCTCCAAGTAAGACAAAGAATATACTTTACCATTGTACTTTAAAAATTATAACTTTATGGCACTTTTGTAAGAGCTCCTCTGATACTTTTCTTTCTTTTTTTTCTTTTTGCAGTTTTTGTCTGGGGTTGGGTTTGAATCTTGCACCTCTGGTATATGGGGCTGGTGCCCTACTCCTTTGAGCCACAGGTGCCGGCCCTTGTTTGATGCTTTTCAATCCCAGAACTCTGGAAGGCCCAGGCAGGTGGATTGCTTGAGCTCAGGAATTGGAGAGACCAGCCTGAGGAAGGGTGAGACCCTGTCTCTAAAAATAGCTGGGCATTGTGGTGGGCACCTGTAGTCCCAGCTACTTGGGAGGCTGAGAGAAGAAGATCACTTAAGCCCACGAGATTGAGGTTGCTGTGAGATATGACACCATAGCACTCTATGTAGGGCAACAAAGTGAGACTCTGTCTCAAAAAATAAAATAAAATAAAGCCTTAAAACTAAGAAAGAAAATGTATTCATAATGATTTGCAGAAAATTCAATGATGTATTATTTAGTAAGGAGAGCAAAATTAATCAAAATGCTTTGGTCATTTCTATGTGTTTATATAAAAAATACTGTGCATATGTATATAATTAGAATAATATTTAAAATAAAGGGAAAATTCTACACAATACCTTCAAAAATGCATCCAGTATATTACACACAAGTGACCAGATAGCCTTCCTGACACTTCATTATATCACACAAAAATGACTTAAAAAATATTTGAATTTTGATAAAACATAGGTGACATCATTGCCTAGTCCTAATTAATTTATATGCGTGTTATAATTTGAACATATTGCAGTTCATTGCTCTTTATGAAAATTGAAAAAGCAACAACTTTGAATATTCAAGTCTATGGTTTAATATAATAGATATATTCTGAAAATTTAAATATATTATATGTAGCCAGTTCACAGAAACTTTATCCAGAGAAATAAAAATTTAATCAATATAGTAGGAAATCCAAACATTGTGAATATAATCTCCTCCTCTGATTTAAGAATTAAATTCTCTAGTTGAAATATTAAGTGATTGAAAACAAATGTAATATTCTAGTTTCAAGTATGCGTGAGGAACCTTAGCTGAACAGTAGTGCAGAAAAATAAATAAAGAGAAAATTGACATATTTTCTCATTCCCTAAAGGTATTTTACAAACCTAACAGTGGAGATGATTTAAAGTTTAATATTTTTGACTATAGATTTAAAGACGTAATTACTTTGTTTTACTCTCTTCTCCCTAAGACATGTTTTTACAATATATGTTTTTTCAGTACTACAAGTTTTGTATTAACCTTTAGGGCAGCAGAATGGAATTGCTCCTCGTTTTGCAATTAGCTGTGGCTGTAAAAGTCGGACGTTCAGAAGGCCGTGCGGGCTGTCAGAGCGAGCGTCTGATGGAAGCGGAGTGTAAAATGTGGCTGGAGAGTAAATCTGTTGCTGTAGAACCCATCTTCATTCACTATCCACAGACAGAAAACAAACAAAAAACGAGAAAATGCCTTAAGTTTCGATTTCAAAAGGTAGCTATTCCAAATGGAATTATGGATAAAAATCTTTAAATTCATCATTTAACTGGTAACAGGTGACAGCTACTATTATATCGTGTCTTAAAAATCAACCCATCAGAGATAGGAAATGTGAAATAACACCTAATCTTTGGAAAGTATACATTTGAGGGGCAAAATAAATTTTCTTGCTTTTAACAACCACTTTATTTTATTTTAATTTCTTTAAAAATGTATTGAAAAATCTCCAGAAACATTTTTCTCTGAGACTATCTGTTGCTCCCTGGAGGTTAAACAGCAAACTCCTCTAATATAGTATGTTGATACATTTCCTTCCATAGCAAAAGAGAGGTGTGAGTGTTTTCTTGAGGATTAGAGCAAAACTCTAAACTGAGACTATCTTGATTTGATCTGCTATAACAACAACAACAACAACAACAAAAATTGCAAACTGGGTAGCTTATAAACAGCAAACATTTATTTCTCAGTCCCAAGGCTGAGAAATCCAGTATCAAGGCTCAGGCAGATGTGATGTCTGGGGAGGGGCCGCTTCCCTGGAGAGGGCATCTCTGTCTGGGCCCTCAGTTGGTGGAAGAGGAGGGGCTGCTCTCTTAGTCCTTCTTACAGAATCCCACTTATTTGGGCCCCAACCCCAGAGCCAACAGCCTCCCCAAACAACCCCCCTCAAATGCCATCACAGAGGGAATTATGACTCAATGCATGAATTTTGGAAGAACACAAACATTTAGAGTATGGTGGAGGAGTTTTTGAGTTATAGAAAAGGCCCATGGATCTAGTAACCCAATAAGTCTAAGGAAGAGACCACTCATACAAAGGGAAAGTGTTGCAAGAGTGGAATAGAACATAGCTCAAATACAGGGACATACGCTCTGTGTTTGTGGTGGTCGACAGTAGGTGTCAAGTTGACTGGTTTAAGGAAGACTCAGAGGGCTGGCAAAGCAGTATTTCTGGGTGTGTCTGCGAAGGTGTTTCCAGAAGACACTGGCATGTGAGCCAGTGGCTTGAGTGAGGAAGACTCTTCCTGTGGATGGACGCTGTACAGTTGTCTGTGTGTTGAACAGAAAGATAAAAGAGAGGAAGAAAAGCATCTCTTTCTCTCTCTCTTTCTTCCCTCCCCGCACCCTGATCTGGGACACCCTCTCCTCCTGCTGATCAGCCATCGGAGGGCCTTTCAGGTGTGGGGACTCCCAGCATACAACTACAGTGCCACAGGGTCTCAGGCCTTTGGCCTGATCTGAGAATTGCAGCATCAGCTTCCCTCGTTCTAAGCTTTCAACCTTGAACTGATCCATCCCAAGGGTCTCAGCTTGTGTGGTCTGTTGTGGGAATTCTCGCCTCTGTAACCCCATGGCCAGTTATCCTAGTAAATCTTCTCTAATATCGACATCCACATTCGACTGCTGGCTTTGCCTTTCTGGAGACAAATACGACACCAAAGTGCAGTTTAGAAAAGAGGACCAAAAAACCTCAAGTGCCAGGGAACCATCTGGCAAAATCCTCCAGACAAGATTGGTTTAGGGGTAGGTAGTGTCTCCCTTATGACTAAGTTGGGAAATGCCGAGATCTAGATGAAATTTTAGAATATGTTGGATGAAAAATTAATGAGCTGTGGTACGTGTATATTATAGAATACTACTCTCCCATTAAAAAAATGAAGACTTTACATCTTTTGAATTAACCTGAATGAAAGTGGAAGACATTCTTCTTAGTAAAGAATCCCAAAAATGGAGAAGCAAGAATCCTATGTACTCAATTCTGATATGAGCACAATTCGTGACCTAGTACACGGTGGGGGATGAGGGAAGGGGAGAGCAGGGAGAGGGAAGGAGGGAGGGGGTGGGGGTCATGGTGTGTGACACACCTGTTGGGGGCAGGACACAATTATAAGAGGTACTTTTCCTAACAAATGCAAACATTATAACCTGGTTCTTTGGACTCTCAATGAGTCCCTAACAATAAAAAAATGAAAATAAAATAACGAGCTGGTGAAAGAAGAAAACAAGTGTTTCCAAGAGTATCATTCATTTCCGCAAAGGGCTTATTAGTGAAAAGGGAAACAGCGTCCAGATGGGTCTTTGAAGTAAATTTGCTGTAAGTTGAGAAACGGGACCAGGCAACAGAGAATCACGGTGCTCTTTCAGGGGGTCCCACTTGATGAATGGTGGTAAAACTGTGAAAACAACTTATTGTTTTTAGAAAACATGTCCCTGTTTTCAAATTTTCTGCATATCTTACTAGGATCTATGTTATTGCTACTTATATACAGCACTACTAATTTGAAGGGAACTTTCAAAAGACACACAAAACAGATGTGACTTTTCAGTTGTATTATCTCAAGTTTTCAAAATAATCTTGAAATTTAAACAAGGTAATACGGACTAGACAAATGCATACACATCCATTGAGATCCAGCCTAACTGCAGCCTCGGGGAGCTGCGGGCTCTTACCCTGCCATTCAGGGGATTTTCATTTTCTATCACCATAGTAACCTGAGAATAGTGAAGCATAGTATTTTGACAAAAAATGTTATTACTTATTCACTTATACCTTTCTAAACTAGAGTGTTTGTTTAGTAACACAGATTTGGTTCTTTATTCATGATTCGGTCTTTAGCACTGGAAACACTGGTTATTCCTAATAAGTAGTCAGTTGAACATTGAATTAAAGACAATGGTACTTCAACTCTAATTTTTAAATTTCTTCTCAATTACTATCACAGATATTTTTATGTTCAAATATTTGTTCGGTTCGGTTTCAAAAATTAACTAAAATTTTTTTCATAAAAAACAACAGCCAAGAGAGCGTTTCTGCTCTGTTGGAAATCGGCAGAGTTAGACATCTGTGCCTCCTCAGGCCAATGTAAGGAAACATCTGTGAGGCACTCATTAAACTGTTTTCTGGGGGAACCAACCAACAAACAAAACCCACCATGCTTTCAGCCAGAGTGAGATGGTGCAGAGCCAGAAGGGAAAACAAAATAAATTCACGACGTCAGAGAACTGCAGCAGTGGAGTTGCTGTGATGGATGAGTTGAGCTCCACCACTGACGCCATGATGGCACGTTTAGGTTCCTGGACTGGTCAGAGTGTAGAGCTGAACAATATCAAAGTTCTACTGGGGCTTGGCAGGGTTGTAAGAGTCGGCAATTTTCATCTTAACCATAACCAGTTAAACAAATAAATTTTTGCAAAGAGAATTTTAGGATTATATAAGTTATATAAAATCTGCTAAGCATAAATAGCAACAATTAGAAAGAACTGCAATATTACATTTTTACTTTTTAAAAACAACCTAGAAGGTACAATTTATACTCTTCTGGTAATGGTACACTGAAACCCTTGAGTTCAGCTTTGCATAATTCACTCAGGCAACAAAAAATATTGTAGTCCCTAAATCTATGGAAATTTTTTTAAAAAATTAACCTGTGGTTTAAAACTTGGTTATTCGCCTTTCAGAAGGTCAGCAACAGAAGCTCTAAGCCAGAGGAGGACTTGAGGGAGGTGATATGAAATGAGATCTCTAACCACTTTGTAATCTTTGCCTTTTCTATGACTACTTCAAAAAATCCCTTCCCCCATCTGACCACCATAATCCTTTCTGTTCTGTTTTTGCTTTAATAAATTTTGACAAACATTTTGCTTCGAATAATTTTGATTTGTAGAAATAAGGAAAAACAGGACAGAGAACTCCTGTATAATTTCCACTTACTTCCCCTTAATGTGTTAACAGCGCTGTGATACGTTTGTCAAAACTAAGAAATTAACACCAGTATGTTTCTATTACCTAAATTAGACTTCATTTTTATTTCGTGAGTTTCTACTAATTCATTTTTCTATTCTAGGATCCAGTCTGAGATACCACAGTGCTATTATACCTTCTTCTTCTTCTTCTTCTTTTTTTTGCAGTTTTTGGCCGTGGCTGGGTTTGAACCCACCACCTCCGGCATATGGGGTCAGCGCCCTACTCTTTTGAGTCATAATTGCCGCCAGGTCTTCTTCTTAATCATCTCTGATCTATGATACTTTTAATACTTTTTTATGACCTTGAGAGTTTGTCAATAATAATGTTCAAATTTGGATTTATCTGATGTTTCCATCATGACTAGATTAGAGTTATAAATTTTTGGAAAGGATTTCAAAGAGACAAATTGTGCTTCTCATCTCACCATATCTGAAGGTAGATAATATCAGCATGACTGAACCCTGGGACGCTGATGTTGGTCAGGTTGCCTAAGACCCTCCAAGTGTCTCTTTTATGAAATTATTACCTTTACTTTGCACATCAGTAAATCAGGACTTCATTCAACTCAGTATCCTGGAGTACACAGTTCTTCAAAAATTATATTCTTTGTGTAATAAAGATTTGTCATTTCTACCCTAATTAGGTACTTATTCAATAATTATTTATAATAGTATGAATTATGTACATTTTTTATCCTTCAGGTTATAAATAGTTTTTCCATTATTGACTTTTTTGCAATTTGTTTTTCAGCTTTGCCCACTGAGTGCTCTTTTAGGTTGGCTTGAAAAAAAGTAAAGACATTATATGACAACTTAAAGTAAAAAGCAGGGAGAAGTATCTAAAGCTGAAGAATTTAATAACAACAAAGGATGGTTGGGTAATTTTTTAAAGAAGTTCTACTTAAAAAATATCCAGATCAAAAAAGAAACAGCTTCTGTTGACCACGAGGCAGCAGATGAATTCTCAGGTGCATTAAGAAAATCATTAAGGAGAAAGGATACATACGTGAACACCTTTTTAATGTAGACAACATTAAAAAAATAATTTAATTATTTAAATTATCTGAAAAAAATAATTCCCCAAAGTTCATTTACTAGAAAGAGAAGTGAGCATCACTAATAAACAAGTCAGGAAGACATAAACTAGTTCTATTTTTTGTGACAATGTGATCAGGTTTATGTTTTTAATTGCCCTAATCTATAGGGCTGTTCACCCCTGGCAGTGGAAGAGACAAGATAAGAACGCTGGTATCTTGTTTGTACAGACAAGAAGGACTGATCCACCAGAACACTTTCCCAGGACTGGTTCTCCTGATGCTCCGTTTGTGAAGTCATGGAGCACCTGGCCATGAAGACGTCCTGCCCATAGACGTCCTCAGATGTTGGTTAATGACCCTGCACAGCCAAAATTCCAATGAGCTCAGTGCAAAGGTGTCAACGTGCTCTACTTGCCCCCAAATGAATGGTCTCTAATTCAGCCTCTACACTGGGGGTCTTGGGACCCTTAAACACGGTACTCCATGAGAAAGAGAGTCAATATTATGATCCACAAGAATCCCAATGTAAAGACTAGAAAACCTGGAAGTAGATGCCATTGTTGTTATAGAAAAAACCATGAAAGCCACCAAACAGTTTTCTTTCTGCTGAAGAAAACTTGTCCAGACGCAGTGCATGGCTTCACAGGTTAACAAGACAGCCACTCCGGGAAATCCTGAGAGACAGTATGGATAAGGCAAAAACAAACAAACAAACAAAGAAGTGGGACGGGGATGAATGGTTTCAAGAAAAGAATCTTAGGAAAATTCAAGGGCTAATAGGTTTAAGCACCAAAGAATTAACGGAAGATGAATCGATGGAGGGAATGACTCTGATTAGTACTAGACAGTGAAGAAGTAGCAATGTCAGAAAACAAATTGTTATTAGGCAACGTGTCAGAAGGTTTCCAGATGTCTCAGGTTCCCAGAATTAGTCCAGACTTCTTTTGACGTTATTTACAGGATGGACCCTTCTGTGGTAAGGGCGCTGAAACTAAAGGAAGCAATGAAGGTAAGGAATGAAAGAAGAATGGTGCATGCAGAAATATTTTTAGAAAGACGGAAAAGAAAAGTTCAGAGAGAAATTAGGACATACTTCCACAAAGTTGCTCCAAATATGCCTGCTTCTTCTGCTTCCTTTCTGTCTCCACCACCTCCTTTCCCACGGCCACTCCTGAGACAGCAAGACCCCCCTCCGCTTCCTCCTCCTCGGCCCGCTCAGCCGAAGTCTAGGGGGCTGGAGACCTCAGGGCGCTTCACTTCCATTTAAGAACCAGGAAATATATTTTCTATTATGAGTCTCATAATGACATTTTCTTTTCTATAGCTTACAGTATTATAAAAATATAGTATATTATATATATACTACATTTTGTACTTTACATATTATGTATATTATATACATCTAGTATACAAAATATGATTCATTCAACTGTTTATGGATTCCTGCCAACAGTTGGGCATTGGAATTAATAGTTAATATGAATTCAATTTAATTTGGGGGCAGCCGCAGTTTGCATTCAGATTTTCAACTGTGTGGGAAGTTGGTGTCCCTAAGGGGCATTGTTCTACAGTCAACTGTATTTTTATTTCCTTTTTATGGATTAAGATCTTTTTTACTTATTTTTTTATTAAGTCATAAACACATACATCATGTATACATTAATGTGTTTATGGGGTACAACGTACTGAGTTCATATACAGTTGGAATGCTTACATTACACTAGTTAATATATTCCTTACATCATTTACTTACTTATTGTGTTAGGACATTTATACTCTATACTTAATAGATCCTACCTACCCTTGCAATCACCTGCATTTTTAGAGGTGGATTTTCTATTTAACTGCTAGATCTTCCCCGGTGTAGACATTCCCTTAAAAGGCCACCAATGTTCTTTAATATATATTTTAAACTTACTAAAGCAGAAAAATATTGACACTTTTATATAGAAATATTTCAAATCAAATTACATACATCAAAATAGGCATGTGTGATTACTATTATCTTAATTCTAAAAGAGTGTGGTATACATATATTTTATAAATAAGATATTTCTACATGATTTCATAATCTGAAAACCCATAAGCCAAAAAAAATTGCTTTATTTAGGAGTATTTTTAATTCCTCTAGATTGTCAATATTGGCCTTCTTCCTACTTTTTTCCAAAATACACAGAAATGCTTTGCCTCACGCCTATAGGCCCAGCACTCTGCACTCTGGAAGGCCAAGGGGGGTGGATTGCCCGAGCTCAGAAGTCCGAAGAGCAAGACCCCGTCTCTACTGAAAATAGAGAAGCGAGCCATCTGTTGTCTAAAGTCCCAGCTACCTGGAAAGCTGCAGCAGGAGCATTCCTGGAGCCCAAGAGTCTGAGGCTGCTGTGAGCTGTGATGAAACCAGGGCAATTTACCCAGGGCAACACAGTGAGACTCTGCCTCAAAAAAAACAAACAAACAAACAACAGAAAAATCCCCACAGAAATGTATCATAATCTTAGTTGATAAATTTTAGTGTGAATAGATATTTGTACCTATCTATTGACTTTTCCTCTGAACAAAATGCAAATTCTTCCAACATAATGATATCCAGTTTATCATTTTATATCCACTGTTTGGCCCAGTATCTCAACTTTAATTGTCACTCAGTAAATATGCTTTTTGTAGGCACTTTTCAGAATTCAATTTACTCTCTTTAAAAATTGTCACCTGGCTCCTTTCCTACTTCATGTTACTAAGAGTGTGTAATTGCTAAATATTTGCATTTGAAATGTGTCCAACATGCCAAATGCGGTTTGTCAGACCTGGAAATGCAAAGTCACTCAACATGGCCAGCTGCTCCCTGAGCGACTCTTCACCTACAAGTAACAAAATATTTGACCACTTGGAACAGAAATGGAAATTTAGCACCAGATATAGACACAGTGGTGTGTACCAGGCACACATCTGCTCTGGTTTTAGGAGGTTGTTAATTAACAGTGCTTATTTACATCTTGGCTGTGAATGCATTCTCTATTAGTGAAGCAGCAGTGAGTTTTACTAGCTCTGTTTATTGTCACAAAAGAAATATTTTTCTGGTCATTGGAATTTTTGCTAATATCAGCTTATTTTACCATTTACTTTTCTGACACAGTTGTCCCAAAATTCTTTGAAATACTTGTGTGTCTACACACAATACTACACTGCTCAATTCATATATATTATAAAAGTACTATTTTAATCCAGTTTTTACGAATGGAGAAACTGATACTAAACGAGTTTAGATAACTTGCCCAGGGTCGCTGAGCTGGAAATTAGAGAAGCCTAGAATCATAACAGATTGAGTCCAGAGTATATGCTGTTAACCAATATGTCCCCTGCCTCTGTATTTACTTCTTTTTTAAAATTAAATCATAGCTGTATACATTAGTGCAATCATGGGGTACAATGTTCTGGCTTCACATATAATCTGAAATATTTTCATCCAACTTTTCGACATAGCCTTCATGGGATTTTCTTGGTTATTGTATGAAAACACTTGTATTCTGCATTTAGTAAGTTTCACATGTACCCTTCTAAGATGCACCATAGGTTGTGGCCCCACCATTTACCCTCTCTCCACCAATCCTCCTCCCTCCCCTCTCCTCCCTTGCCTCTTTCCCCATATTCTTGTGCTATAATTGGGTTATAACCTTCATGTGAAAGTTATGAATTAGCTTCATAGTAGGGCTGAGTACATCAGATACTTGTTCTTCCATTCTTGCGGTACTTTGCTAAGAATGTGTTCAAGCTCCATCCATGTAAACATGAAAGAGGTAAAGTCTCATCTTTCTTTAAGGCTGCATAATAGTCTATGGTGTACATGTACCACAATTTATTAATCCATTTGTGGATTGATGGGCACTTGGGCTTCTTCAAGGGAGAAAATATTTGCCAGTTATGCCTCTGACAAAGGTTTAATAACCAGAATCCACAGAGAACTCAAATGTATTAGTAAGAAAAGAACAAGTGATTCCATCTCAGGATGGGAAAAGGACTTGAAGAGAAACTTCTCTAAAGAAGACAGGCCCACGGAAAATGCTCACTATCCTTAATCATCAGAGAAATGCAAATCAAAACTACCTTGAGTTATCATCTAACTCCAGTAAGATTAGCCCACATGACAAAATCCCCAAACCAGATATGTTAGCGTGGATGTGGAGAAAAGGGAACACTTCTGCACTGCTGATGGAATGCACACTAATACGTTCCTTTGGAAGGATGTTTGGAGAATATTCAGAGATCTAAAAATAGACCTGACATTTGATCCTATAATTCCTTTACTTGGTATATACCCAGAAGAACAAAAATCACATTATAATAAGGATAACTGTACCAGAATGTTTACTGCAGTCCAATTCATTTACTTCTTTTTAATGTTCTTTGCTGGCCATAAAAATAGATTTATGAGAATATTTGCAGCATATTTTTCAAAATAACCAAAATTCAAAACATCTCTAATCTTCATCAGCAATGCAATGCATAAATAAGTTGCTGTATGCTGATATACAATGTTCATCCACATCAATGAAAAATAATGAATTACTGGTGCACTTAAAAATGAGTAAATCTCACTGAGAGGGAGAAGCCCAGCAGTAGACCCCTACTGTGTGACCCCACGGAAGGGAGGGAAGGCAGCCCCACAGCAGGCAGCCCCAAGTGCTGGTGACTGAAGTCAGGCTCTTCTTCTTTGGGTGTGACTCGTTGACTTGCGTGGATCACGTGTACACGCAGAAAATTCTAATGTAATGGGAATTTTATATTTTGATAGAGGTCATGGGAAAACAGTCATCAAAATACACATCAAACATTTTCTACTCCACCTGCCTCTCTTTCTTTGTGACACTGAACAGCTCTGTTGAAAGACAGCACCTGGGACCTTGGGACGTCTCTCCCAAGATGTCCTCTACTGAAGCAACACTTCCTGTTGTCGCTTTCACACTGTTGGAGAAATTATTGAAATCTCTCCTAAAAGTTTAAGTTCATACATAAATATATCAATCATTCCCAAATAAAATTACAAGTACATTCTCAACTTTTCTGACACTGCCACTCACCAATTCCTATAACTTAGTGCAAAATAACAGTCTCTCACCATCTCCTCAGGCCTCCAGGAGACAAAAAGGTCAGCTCCCAAATGATAAATGCTATTATTGTTCTCTTTGGAACAAAATGTAAATTAGAATTGCTGTTTACTTCTTAATGTTTTTATTATTAATAAGTATGAGTGCATAATAGTTTTATATCCTTATAGGGTACATGTGATATGTTGATATAGACACACAATGGGGATAATTGGGTAATTTATCATTCAGGCATGTATTAATGTACCTAGACAATAAATACACTAATTTATTGCTTTTACTGTTTCCTTTCTCAAAATTTCATGTTAAAGTTGGTTTTTATTGTTGTTGTTATTTTGCATTATTTCATCAGTTGTCCAATCATGTTTAGGTTAATATTTTCCAAAATTTTTAGTACTAAATTTTTTGTCCAAAAAATGTTACCCCTTTATTAAAATACCTTATCCAGGGGGAAAACATATTACCTCTAGTCTTCTAACCACTTTCAGTCTGCTTCTCTTTCTTCTACTGACACATTTCCCCAATGAGGCGAATATTTAAAACAGTGTCTCTTTGATCTACACTGTAGTTTTCAGCTGGAGATTTCTCCCAGCCATATCATTTTTTCACAACTGAGTCAGCAACAGTCAACATGAATTGTTTAAATTTCCCAAAATGTTTAATCAGGAATGTAGGAAATGTAGTTTGACTGGCTCTAAGGTTACAACCATGGTATTCTGGGCTTAGAATCAGTATCCCAATAAAGAATTTCTAATCATTTGTGAACTTTTTTGCTTTTTGTTTTTGCATTATCTACTTCTTTATAAGGCTTTAATTTTCTACCTTCTCAAAAATAACCCTGCCAGCTCAATAATCCTCTTGAATTATTCATGTCTCACAACCCATAGACACAAAAGCATTCCTAGAATACAGAAAAATAGCAAGTTCTTCGTCTTTAGACATTACTCTATAAAAACCAACTTATTGGGGAAAAGTCTGAGTCTATGGCACAAACACAGAATGCCTCCTGCCGCTTAAGAAAAGGTTGCCCTCAAAAGAGTGTCCATTACGGATCTCAGGTTATGTAGAGTCCTTTGTAGTAATTCATGACTTTGCCGTATGTGTTCACTGCTGGATTTTCTTTTTCCTTCATAAAGTTGATTTCTTTCTATTTCTTAAAAAAAAGTATTAGCACAATTTACTGCACAACAAAACCTACCTTGTTCATATTTTTAGACATTTCGATGTGCCAGTAGATTATTATGTTTGAAGACATATCTAATGTAAGTTTACATAAACACGGAAATATCTTTATACGTAGACTATCTACAATTAAAATTTAAATATTAAATTGTGCACATAAATTTTAAGTCTTCTTAGGATGAGGGCTGTGGTTGTTTGGAGGAGAGGCTTGACTGTCTCGCTTAAAGCAGAAGGTAAGACACGTAGCACTTCCAGGGAGAAGCTCCCCTGCATGGCAGACGTTGGAAAGACGGGAGCTCCAAAGATCAGACCAAAAAAAACCCAAATAAATAAATAAATAGTAAAGAGCAGACCAAAAAATAAATAAATAAATAAAAAGTAAAGAGCAGACCAAAAACCAAACAAATAAATAAAAAGTAAAGAGCAGACAAAATAAATAAATAAATACAAAGTAAAGAGCAGACCAAGACAGTGAAGTAAGAAGCAGAGATGAGTGAGATATGGAATGCAAAAGCCAATTAAGATTTTTTTTCATATCACTGATATTTACTAAGAATTTGTTAAGATGTGTCAGGCGCCCCTCCAGTTCCTGCAGCAGCATGAGTGCACCAGAGACATGTCCAGGCCCTAACGGCCTGTATTCCAGGAGGCAACCAAAGACAACAAACAAGTAATTGAACAGAAAGATTTTGGATGGTTAACAGGTGGCATTAAGGGAATAGTTTAGAGAAACACAATGAAGAATGAAAGTAGGAACTCTGTAGAGTAAGGTGGTCCAAGATGTCTCTCTCTGGATGTGGCCTGTAAATCTGGGAAGGGTGTTGGAGGGAGGAGGCAGCTCACACCTGGACCAGGCCCCACAAACCCAAATCTTCTGTGATTCCACTGAACTCATGAATGCTTAATGTAACTGATATTTTTCAAATATGAGAATAAAGATATGTATTTAGATTTTATGGTACAAGAGTGAAAGGAAGAACACAGAATATGAAGAAGATGCAGCTTCACGGGTGTGTGGTGCTTACACTCTGCTACATAATTGTCAGGGTGTTAATGAGTATAATCTAAATAACTAAGGGGAAAGTACAGAAAACTCAGTAAAAATGTCTGAAATAAGAAAAGTGCATCTTAATCCAGCATCACAAAATATTGAATGCTTGCCAAAGCAGTAGATACCTTAACATACTAACTTGGACACATAAAATATTTGAAACCAGTCACACACACACACACTGGGTTGTCTTTTATCTTCAACTAAGGAAAAGAAAATTGAGGTAGCAGTAGATATAAAAATTAATCATCCGAAACACGATGGAACAAAGGAAAGATATTGGTTGGCCTTGATATCTGAATTACCCCCACCATCTGGTGCCCCGAGCAGCGCTGAGATTAGTTAACCTCTCTGTGACAGCTTCATCATATCTCAAATGAATCTAAATAAATCTCACAGGATTCAGGTGGAGCACATAGACAATTGTGTAGTAACAATCGCAGCAGCCATGAAGAAGATTGCTGAGAGAATGTGTTACTATTTAGAGCACACGCTCTGGGCTTAAACTCTTTGGATCTTAGTTCTGCCTTTGCCCCTTAGTACTTCTACTGCTTACTACACTTGAGAAAGCCATTCAACCTCCCAAAGTCAGGGTTACCAGAAGTAAAAACAGGTGATGAAGATAGCGCCAAATGCACCTATGTAGCTTGTAGTTCATATTTCTGTAAAAGCACAAGGTTGACCTTCCAGGTCTATTCAAATCCTTCTGTCCAGAAAGGAGAGGTGAAATGTCTACTCAGTTTTACCAACTGTAGCTGCAGTAGCCTCCCCTCTCCAGAATGCATGCCCATCTCCATTAAATGCCTCCTTCTTACGGCTTTGATCAGGACCCCTGTGTTTTCATCCTATCCCAGAGGCCTCCACAATGTGAAATTTCAGACACAATAGCCTTCATTTAACAGTATAAGATTCTGTTGAGAAATTACCTGGCACCTTGCCTTGCAGTCTGGAGTTTATGCAGATAATCTGGGCGTGCAGGTGGAGGATCTCTAGTGTTACAAGTTTTTTTCTTTACAATTCTTAACGTTGCTGCTGGAACGTGTCCAAAGGAGGCCTGAATGGAAGGCTTCTTAGTGGCAATCGCTGTAACTGCGTCAACTTCACATCTCAACAGCACAGCAAGGTAAACTCACTCCCCAATAGACAGGGTGTCCCAAAAGTTGCCCATAGAGTTGCCATACATGAGGAAAATGGCAAATTGTAACTAAAAGTACCTTAATTTACCAAATATTCATTACAAAATGTTACAAAGATATGACTAACATGAGAGAAAATTCTGCAAATAATTTGTAAACTTTCGTGATGAAAATTTGCAAATAAAGGTACATTTATCTATTATTTCCCATTTTCTCTATATGGAGACTTTATGGGCAATGTTCGTGACACCCTGTACATATTACAAATTAACAGGTTATAGAGTGACTCGTGTTCACCAGTAGCTTAGAAAATCTCCCAATATATCATTGCTAGTATCAAAATCCGCAAATAATACTTTAGCGTTGTTTGATTTCTTCATCCAAGCCTGTGTTAGAAAATGCCTTTATTCACATGAAAAATTCACAGTTCAATATACCAGTGAATTCTCTCACATGAATATAAATTTTGTAATCGACGATTAGTGCAGAATGGTGGTGTTTATGACCCATGTAAACACATTTACCTGAGTCATTGTTATGTAAGAGGCAAAGTCATGAAATCTTGTGAGTAAATGTAATACTCAAGAACAAGTGTGGGGCTGCCATGCTGAATGCAAACTTGGTGGAGACAGTTGTCACTGGCACCTTCCAAGAAGAAACCATCCAACTGTCCATGTTAGGACTCATGCATGTGCCCAGGTGAAAAGGCACTATTCTTTACAGATATCTAAAACTGTGCTTTCTTATATTATGGGGGGGAGGGGAATCAGGGTGAATTAAGCTACAAAATATGGCTTTGAATTATACAGGGAGAATGGGGACTGAAGACCCCATTCTTGACAAGGGAAAACGCCCCCTAGAGAAAAGGAAAAACGGAGAAAAAAGCTGAGCAATGCAGAATAAAAAGAGTTTATCTGGCTTACTTTTAAACTAGGAGTTAAATTACTTGTTGGGGCAGTTTCTGCTTTTACGAGAAGCCTGGACTGTGAGGGATGCAGCTTGCAAACACCCCTGCTGGGCCATAGGCACTCTGAAGAACAATGGCTGTGACAGAAGCTGTGTGGGAGGCCTGGGAAGTGGCATTGACCAGGCTTACCCCTGCCCAGTGAACAGTCAACAACCTTCCAGAAGTAAATATCCGCTGTGGAGATGTGTATGATAGCCAGGGCAGAGATCAAGGGAACAGCTCTGAGATACCGGGAGGAGGGCTTGTACCCTAACCATGGAGGGAAACGCCTCCAGGTGGAGATAAGGGAAAATTCCTCTTTTCCACGGACTCTTCAGAGGAGCCTGACTTCACTGTGAGATGAGGAATGACCTCCCCCAAGGGATCGGTGTGTGTGACCACAGACAGGAAGCTGCCCCCACACAGGGCTCAGGCTCCAGACTTCTCAGGGCTGCTAAGACCCTTCAAGTTAATGATTATAGATAGAACAAGAACTAGTAGGCTTACTCAGAAGAACTGCTGATGTTTTTGTTCCTTTCTTCAGCTTTCCCCCTGGGTTAACTGAGAAAACAGCCTTCAATAAAAACCAAGTGGAACAAGCACTCAGGACCACTCGCTGAAGCCACCCAAGTTAGTGGCGGTCTCCTGTGCTGCACCTTTGAAAACTCTATTCTGCCTGCCCTGTCTCTTTATCTCTTGCCGTTTTTAATTTCATTTTTCACCAGTTGATCCCCACCCATTCCAAGGGTCTTAGAGGACCCTGCCCCTGGACAGGACCCTGGCAGAATTATACCAGTCTTTTGGAAGAAGCAGGAGCCCAGTCCCAGGACCCTGGCACTAAAAGCCAAGAACACTAATTTCCACTGTGGGTCTTAGAGAAGGTGCCTGTGTGACAAGTTGGCCCTCCCATATATGCAGGGTTTTCATTCTGTATTTTCAAACCACTTTTGGTTGCAAAAAATCCTAGTATGACTTGGTCCATGCAGCTTGAACCTGTGTTGTTCAAGAATCAACTTTAAGAAGTATTTGAATAGTCTGCATGATTGAGGGCATGAAATTTCTAAACGTAAAAAATTCCATTTGGTTACCTTAACAAAATCTGTTTAGGATTATATACAGAAAATACTCTGAGCCACACATCTATGTTTCAGGGGAATCCTTGGAGGTGACAAAAATTCTTCTTCTTTGAGGGGAGCTCATCGTGATCCTCTCAGAATCATGAGAGAGGAGGGTGCAAAGCTTGTGAATATAAAAAGCAACAACCCCCAAATGTGAATTTGCAGATAAATCATAAATTAATAGTAATATATGTTAAATGCCACGGATTCTATTACTTAATATCATACTCTGAGAAATTTAGGCAGAGAGACTAGGTGCTGTATAAATTTTAATAAGCAGTTCAAATACACTCACGTGAACATTTCATTATTCAGTTACGTAGTGCATCAGAAAATGATCAACAGAAACTCATAATAGAAAGTCTACAATCGGAAATAATCTGTATAGTACTATCAAGTAAAGTATCAATGGACTTGAAGACTTCATGAATACTTACAGAAGAGTGAGCGGATATAAATATCTTTATTATAGTTTTTGTCAATGATATAAATTCTAGAAAGGTTAAATAATTTTAAATCTAAAGTCGTTATAAAGTCATTCTAAAAAATTTTTTCATTTTCCCTAAAATTTCAAATTATATTTCCTTTCCAGATATTTCAATACCGATATTAAAATAGAGGAAGTCTTCTCTTTTTGCATGTAAAATCTAGGGCCTGGATCTACGTAGCCAAGAAAAAGTAGTCTTCCAGAAAATTGGGGGATTTTATAAAAACCTTCCTCTTCATTTTATCCTAAAATTTTCATGTTTGCTGCTTATTATCACGCTCATGTTTTAAGGTGACCTCTCTTAAATAAATAACATAAACAGGTGATTTTATTTGAAAATATGATTTGGTCAGTGCCTCTAAGAAATTTTGTGATTCCATTTTCACAGCAGCTAAAGTAAAATATACATCTTAATATTTATTTTTATAAATCATTAATATTGTCCCCTGATTATTTTTAGAAAACACGATTGGCACACTTTATACAAAATGAAACATTATACTTGTTTACCAAACTATATTTCTGGGGGGGAGAAATGGTCTTATTATTGGCATAGTATAAAAATTAAATGGACAGAAAATTTTGAATCAAAATTCATCAGAGCAATTCTATAATATTGTTGATAGAACAGAAAGTTGCTTTGAATAAACGCAACTTGTTTTTAGTATCAGAGGGTAGTAAAAAAATAATTTTTTTTAGAGGAAAATAGAAATCAATCTCTTGCACTGTGAATGGAGAGACTTGAGTGAAGTAACCTTTCTCTCACAAAGATATCTGATTTTCAGGCTCACTGTTCCTGCATTTGGTCATTTAAAATAAAACTTCATGCTCTGGTTTCTCCTCAGGTCGCATAAATCTTTCGCCTCTTAAAATAGGACTTCAAGTTATATACATGTGTTGAAAGAGAAAAGCTATTTATTTGGGTGCAGGAGACTAATCTCAAGATGGATCTAAATCCAATTTAAAGAAGATTTGATTTTTACAGGCATTGAGGTACGAGAAATAGATAGATCAATATATATCCCAGTTCAGCTGTCATGGACCTCAGGAAATGGGAGTGAAGTGCTTTCCTTATGAACAGGTTGGGCCCAGTTATCAGCTCCGAAGATCTGACCTTGGTGCTCAGGGAAATGGCCCTAAGTAGCACTTGTGTGCATTTCTGTGGCTTGAAGTGGCCACAGCAACAAGAAAAATTACCATTCTTACATTCAACCAGAGACTGCCTTCTTAAGTGGCGATATTATTAATTAAATATTGTTAAATGACTCAGATCAGAAGAAAACAATTTAAAGTAATATGGGGATGCAGGTAGATTGGCTTGGCTCATCCCACCTGAGACTGTTTACTCTCACTCTGAAAAAGCTGTTTAAACACAGCAAAAGTTAACAAAAGAAAGCTTGGTCAGTATTTTCTGAAAGTAAATTTGCTTTTCTCCAATGCTTTAGAAGGAAGTCGATCACTCCCACTCAAGTGTCATTCGAATGGCAGATCTCCAGGAAGCTTACATGGAACTCTAATCAATGAATTCATTTAGCAAGCCCCGTGACCACCGGCAGACGTTTCTATCAAAATGGCTGTCTAGGATATTCAAAGGGAAATAGAATTCTAATTAAACCACAAAATATGTATTTCTTCAGAGGAAGGGAAGCCAGTTTGTGTCTAAAGTCTAGATACAGAAAAAAACGCTGTATTCCAGAAAAAAGCATATTCCAGGGAAAAGTCAGGAGCTAGCTCACAGGCACAGGAAAAATTAGAATTCAATAAAAAGTTCTGTGGAGCAAAAAGGGAGGCGAAGTTAATTATATTTCAGAAATAAATGACGTGATTTGGGAGCAGTTATTTTAAATAAAATGGCAATATGATGAGAAGAATGAGACATTTAGCATCTTTCAGAGGTTATCAGTCTTTTGAGCTGCTTCTCTTCCTGTCTTTTGCCCACATTTGTATGTGGTTGTTGGATTTTTTTCTTGCTGATTTGTCTAGAGTCTTTATAGGTTCTGATTATAAGATGTAAATATTCTCTCCCATTCTGTCAGTTGCCTATTTGCTTTACTGAGTTTCCTTGGCCATGCAGAAGCTTTCAGTTTGATCAGGCTCAATTTGTTATCCTTTGTTTTTTGTTGTTTTTTTTTTTTTTTTTTTTTTTGGCCAGGGCTGGGTTTGAACCTGCCACCTCCAGCATATGGGGCACGTGCCCTACTCCTTTGAGCCACAGGTGCCGCCCTGTTATTCTTTGTTTTGCTGTGATTGCCTTTGGGGTCTTCGTCATAAATTCTGTGCCTAGGCTCACGTCCATAATAGCTTTCCAACATTTTCTTCTAGAATTCTTAGAGTTTCATGATTTAGGGATAAGTCTGCTGTCCAGCATGGGCTAGTTCCTGCGAGTGTTCAGAGCTGCTGACCTTGTTTCAGTCTCCTGCAT
This sequence comes from Arctocebus calabarensis, assembly GCA_963573935.1. Classification (NCBI taxonomy): domain Eukaryota; kingdom Metazoa; phylum Chordata; class Mammalia; order Primates; family Lorisidae; genus Arctocebus; species Arctocebus calabarensis. The sequence continues at coordinate 45,561 of CAUYON010088214.1, forward strand.
GAGGCTATTCAGTCTCCCAGCACCACTTGCTGAATAGGGACTCTTTTCCCCAGTGTATGTGTTGTCTGCTTTGTCAAAGACCGGAAGGCCGTAGGAGGATGGCGTCACATCCGGGCTTTCTGTTCTGATCAGTTAGTCTAGGTCTCTGTTCTGTGCTACCTTGGAAACAATAGCCCTGTGGTAGAGCTTGACACCTGGAAAAGGGCTGCCTCCCAATTTGATGTTTTTGATCAAAGTTGCTTTGTCTATTCTAGATCTTTTCTGGTTCTAAAAGAAGGATAAAATTATTTTTCTACATCTGTGAAGAGTTAAGTATTTTTTATGAGACAGTCTTGCTCTCTTGCCTCAAGTAGAGGGTACTGGCATCCTCGTAGCTCACAGCAACCTCAGACTCCTGAGCTCAAGCCATCCTCCTGCCTCAGCTTCCAAAGCAACAGGGACTAGAGGTGCCCACCACAAAGCCCAACAAATTTTTCTATTTTTAGTAGAGACAGGATATCACTGTTGCACAGGCTGGTCTTGAACTCCTGACCTTAAGTAATCCTCCCATGTCAATCTCTCAGAGTGCTAGGATTACAGTTGTGAGCCACCCACCTCCTCACTGGTGTTGGTACTTTAATGAGAAGTGCATAGAATCTATAGTTCACTTTGCATAATAGTATAGACATTATTAGTAGACACAGAGAAAGCATTTCACAAAATTTAGGACCCTTTTATGATAAAAATTCTTAACATAATAGCCATCGATGAAACATATCTCAAAATTATATTAGCCACATATGATAAACCTACAGCCAACATCGTAATGAAAGGGGAAGAACTGAAATCATGCCTACTTAGACCAGGACCTAAACAAGGCTGTCTGCTTTCACCACTTCTATCCTGTAGTACGAGAAGTCTTAGCCAGAGAAATCAGGCAAGAGAAGCTAAAGAAGGGTATCCAAGTGGAGCCAGAAAAGGCCAAACTATCACTCTTTGCTAATAATACAATCTTCTGTATAGAACAAACCCCAAAGATTCTGCCCAAAGATTCCTAGAATTGGTAAATTTGGCAGTGTCTCAGGTTACAAAATCAATATACACTAATCAGTAGAGTTTCTACAACCAGCAACAGTCCAGCTGAATTTCAAATCAAAAACTCAACACTTTTCACAATAGCAACAAAGAAAAAAAAAATACCTCGGAATATATTTAACCAAGGAGGTAAAAAACTAGAACTACAAGTTACTGAGGGAAGAAATAGCAGAGGATATTAATAAATGGAAAAATATATCATGTTCATAGATTGTCAAAATCGACATGGTTAAAATGTATGTACTACCCCATCTTTATGTTTTCATTTTTATTATGCAATAATTTATAACTTTAAAAAGAATACACAAAAATCTCTATGAACAATGCAAACTAAAACCTACTCAACAAACCATTTTATATAATTCATATATAACCACATTTTATATAAAATATATGTAATTACAAATAAACATGAAATGAACTATATCATAGTCTCCCACCAAAGAATAAGTAATTTAACATCTAATACTTGGCTCCCTTTAATTTAGCATTTTTTTCTTGGCATTTCTATTTATCTTTGGACTATATTGCTTTGAGATTTAATCTTGCTTCTTTTGATCACAGCTTTGCCAAGGATCAGATCCATGTCTTTTTCCCTTAAAATATTATTACTAAAGAAGCAACTATATTGAATTGCTTTGCAGAAGAAAGAATATCAAAAAATTTGCAGTTGTCTCGGGTAACCTAAATTGTAAGTGCTTTCTAATTAATCTATATTTTTTATTTCCTTTTTTTCCCTCAGAAAATGTCACATACTTAACTGATATCTATAGCTCCTAGATTTTGTTTTCTTTAATCTCACTGCTTTGCAATTTAATCGGAAAAATCTGTAATTTGTATCTCTCTATATAAGTATCTTCCAAGATTGTATTTATGAATTCTCATACCTTCAAATACCTCCAAGATTCAGACAATCGGTTTGTGTACATTGGCTAAATTTATAAAAATGAAGAAGTTGAAAAATATTGTCCTATGGAGAAGCATGGTGCTTTTAGAAGTTAAAGTATTTGAATACTTCGATGGCTAAATAACGATGCCAGCCAAAGAAATCTGTAAAATCTGACTTATACCAATGTATGAATTAATATTCCTGAATTGCCTTTTGTTTTGTTTCCTGGAAGTTGTATTTTTTGTTTGTTTGTTTCCGTTTTTTAGTAACAAGAAAGTACATTTAGAATGGTTCTGAACCAGATTCTCATTCCCAAGATTTATTAGTGGCTCTTGACGTGATGACTCTGGACTTCACTTTCCTTATCTAGACAATAAGGAGCCCTGGAAACATGGCAAGTGTTCATGGAGACCTGTTGAGTACATAACATTTTGCATGAGTTCTGATTTCCAGCTAGATATGAGGAGTCACCCACAGACACACACGCCACTGCCATAAAACCACTTGACATCTAAACTCGATATTTATGTAGTATGGTTCAAACTTTTGTAAAACATAAGATGATGGGCACATGTATAACCACAACTCAAGCATTAGATAAGCGATTCAGGTAAGCCAAAACATTTGAACCCCTAATATTTTGAAGTGAAATAATGAATACTTTACCTGTCTGCACATTAAAGGCAACACTTTCCTACTGTTTATGTTTTGCTGATTCTTTCTTGAACACATCATAAAAGAGAATCACAAGATAATTAAATGTCAAAAGGTCTCAGGGATTATCTATCCCATTGTTTAAAAGTCCTATTTACCAAAACTCTGAGTATCTGAGGGGCAAATTTTTCAAAAGTTCTATGGTAAATTTCTGTACAGTTTGTACACGTATATAAGTATAAGTTACCTCAGATTTTAAAAAATGGATATAGGGAAAAAGTCAGTAAAGACAGTTATATAGAACAATCAATAGCTGAGCAAGATCAAAATAAAAACCAGGGGCTGCACCTATGGCTCAGTAAGTAGGGCACCTGTCCCATATACCGAGGGTAGCAGGTTCAAACCCAGCCCTGGACAAACTGCAACCACAACAACAAAAATAAGTAAATAAATAAAAATCAAGTCACACAAATGTTTATACTTGTATTTTATAATCAATTTAAAAGAGAGGAAAAAAATACTAGAAGCCCTATAAAAAATAGACTAAAGAATAGACAGTTCACTGAAAGAGAAAAACAAATGATACTTACATGAAAAGATATTTTATCCTGCTTTTTAAAAAAAGAATAAATATTAAAATTATACTAATATCACTTCTCTTAAAATTATCAAAATTCCCAACGTTTGACAGTAGGGGTCTTTTGGGAAGGTTTTGGTGGGCGGGGTTTTTGGCTGCTGAAGGGAATATAAGATGGTAAAGATGGGGAAGAAGGGGCAATAACAAAATTCTGTGTGGGTAGACTGAGAAATCCCAATTTCAGGAAAATGTACTAACAGTGCCCTGAAAAAGCCATGAAAAGACCCCCGGGCGTGGTTATTCTTTGTGGCCCTGCATCTAACGTCAAAAGCCTGGAAACTGCCCAAATGCCCGTGAGTAGGACGTCGGGTATGCAGAGTGCACCCACAGGGTGGAGTGAGGCACGGCTTAAAGATCAACCCAGACATTTTCTATATCTCTTATGTCGTAATCAAAAGATGGACTTAGTAGACTTTCATCTGAAGAATAAAGGAGGAAGGAAGGAAAGAAAGGACAGCATGATTATTAACTCCTCTTTGTTTTTCCATAAAGGCTGTTTCACTTAAGATGCGTTTGGCAATAAGTTTGGAAAATTCAACTCAAATGACTTTAATCTGCACAAATGTATTTTGAAATGCCCGCTATTTAGTTCAGCTTCATAAATAAGGCAGCTAAGATAATTAGGTGACATTCCAAAAGTGATAAACTAGAGACAGAGATTGGGGTTTAAACCAAGGGCCGCATGATTTCAAAGGATTTTTTCCCAGCCACTGTGACCACCTCCCCAACTGCCTTCTAACCTGGGGTCCTGTGACGCCTGTTGTGGGCTGAATGTAAATCAGGAGGACAGGCAAGGAGGAAAAAGTGAGCTTCTTTATTTTGAGTTAGATAAAATATACTCTATTCTGATATTTACAATGTCGATTTAGTGATTGTGCTTAATTGTCATCAGTGCCAACTTTTGCAATACAAATGGTAGGAGCATATGGGCATTTTCAACGACCCTTTTGAAAAGCTCAGATCAACCCAGAGTAAAACTCGACTCTCGCTCTTCAGTCACACCTGCTTCCCCCAATTGTTTCCGTATTGTTGGAATACATAAATGGTAGTAGGATGAAAACAGAAAGAAAAGTGTGATCTATTTGTCTTTATCGTCATAATTATGTACACTAGAAGATTTCTTTATTGTAGGAAATAAATGAAACAATTATCCATAGAAATGCTATCGAACACAACTTATGCAGAAAAAACAGACCAAGCTATTATCTTGACAGTAAAATCTAAACAATTTTTTTTTTTTTGCACTGTTGCATAGCTCCCCAGAAGGCATTGTTTTTTTTTTTTTTTGGTTTAGCAATTTACTGCCTGTTGGAGAAACAGCTGTCTAAACCCATAGGCAGGACTGAGAGAAAATAAGAGCACCTTTCAATTATGCAAAGTGCAGGCGGACAACTCTGCAGAACGACCTTGACCAGCAGGGCAATCAGTGCAGAGAGGACGCTGAGGGCAGCAGCATGGACGTCGGGCAACGTTCTGTGGATTTAGTCCTTAAAAAAGGTTCTGCGCCGTTAAAATCTTCAGGACAGAAGATGATGTGTGTGTACGTATACATGTGTACATATGCATCTTTAAAAATGGGACTTAGGTAAAATGCTCACAAATTGAGAACCATCTCTTCTTCTAGCTGGAGTTTCTGCAGTAGCCCTTGTTGTGAGAAGTAAGCTTCCTTCCTTGTGAATGGAGGTTTGCAAACATGGTAACAGTGAGCAGGCGTCTGAGACTAAGGACCTCCCACAGGGTTTACTGATCATGAAGCAGCACCACAGAGCACTTCCTCCTTTATTATGGCAAGAATCTTGGGTGAACATTATTCTTTACAATTATTTTACATAAAATGATTCTGTTGATTTAGATTGTATTACCAAACATGTGATTTACTACCAAAGCATAATTTTTTTTTATTCTCAAAAAAACAAAACCAAAAAAAAAAAAATCTTTCAAAGGTTAAGAGCAATAAAAGTAACAGAGAAGAATTAACTATGGATCTAGGAAATGAGGTTGTAAACAAATGCCCTCCCTCTGCGTTGATGACATAGTCCTTTGGAACTCCCAAACATCCCATCCATTATGGTATCAAAGATGAAAATATTCACGTTAGACAAAAAAAGCAAAAGCTACTTCAGATTCCTTATGATAAAGAAAATTATGGGGCTGGGTGTGGCAGCGCACAGCTGTAATCCTAGGACTCTAGGGGGCAAGGTGCATAGTTCCTTGAGCTCAGGAGTTCAAGACCAGCCTGTGCAAGACTAGGACCCTGTAAACAAGCCAGGTATTGTGGTGGGTGCTCAGGAGGCTGAGGCAAGAGGATCTCCCAAGCCCAAGAGTTTGAGGTTGCTGTGAGCTATGGCAACCCAGCACTCTACTGAGGGTGACAGAATAAGACTACCTCAAAAAAAGAAAAATACGTAAGTAATCTTTTTTTTTTTTTAATTAAGTAGCTGGGACTAAATGCACCAGCCATAATGCCTGGCTATTTTTTTTTGTTGTTGTAGTTTGGCTGGGGCCAGGTTCAAACCCGCCACCCTCAGTATATGGGGCTGGTGCCCTACTAGGGTACATCTTACAAGTGTGTATGTGAAATTTACTAGGTGTAGGATATAAATGTCTTAACACAATAACTAAGAAAATGCCATGAAGACTATGTTAACCAGTTTGATGAAAATATTTCAAGTTGTATACAAAACCAGCATATTGTACTCCATGATTACATTAATGTACAAAGCTATGATTTAATTAAAAAAATCATTTAAAAAATACATAAATAAAATTATGAGACCAGTAATTCTAAATATTCCCAAATTTTATAAATGTATTGTAGCATCAAAATATGATAATTACTCTTCTTGATTTCAGTGAAAAATAACAATGAAAATCAAATATTCTAATTTGTATGGGAAAGCCTGATAAATCAACATTAGCCTAATGACAAATGCCTAATGACATGTGGCAAGCATAATAATAATAACAGAAAGGTACTGCTTAATTTATAAAATTTGTAGAACAAAATTCCACCTATAATTAATAATCTGATTTTATTCAATCACACCAATCAAGCTACACTTTAATATGGCATAAATTTAATTATGCCACAAGCACCCCTTAAAATTTTTGAAGCTTGCCAGGAATGTAAAGTAGTGCAATAAAAATACTATTTTTTTAAATATTTCAATTTTATTTTAATGGGGAGATGCTTTTTACTGATGACATTATCATATATTTATTCTTTTAATAGCTTTCAGGGATTGCAGCAAATAGCTGCAGGAGGATTTGTCACTGGACATATCTCAAAATTAGAGATAAGCTAAAATTATGAAAATGCGTTATACTGGAGCTATTTGTCTTGGAAGAGAAAACTACTTTATAATTAAAGCTATCACATTAACAGGTCCAATCAAATTATCCCTAATGGTTAAAAAAAACTCAGCATCTTACAACTAAATGAATATCACAAATCTGCAAGAATTTGGGGTGATAGAATTTTTATCATCACTTATTGATGATCCAAGTTTTAATATTTGGGAGACATCAGCTTATAGATGACATTTAAACAATGAGAGCAATGAGATTGCACAGGAGAGGAAAATGTGAAGGGCAGAAAACAGCAAGGCCCAGGAAAGAGGGTGGGGACGCCCACACTTCCCAGGGGGGCGGGGGGCCTGGAGGGGACTGTGGGAGCTCAATTGGGCAGCAGAAAGATTTCGCACCCTCCCCTCCTCCCAGTGATGCATGGGTGGTGTTTTGCACAGTGTTAGTGGTGAAGTAATGTGAGGATGGTGAAGTCACCACTGTACATTTAACAACACATATACAGGGAGAAGAAATAAATCCACGTTTAATTAAACTTCTCTGAGGTGAAGATAGGAGATGAAGAAGAATCGATATTTGAAAACAAACTTTATTAGTTATGGTAATAATCTTAGTTGTTCCCCGACAAAATGAAGCTCAAAATAATAGGATTTAATCTATTATTGAAGGAATTTGAAATCTTTGAGTGATGCAAGATAAGCTTTGCAATGAGCTCCAAAGCTCCCACGAGGCTCAGGCTGCCACCCACCTCCAGTAGGCAGGCACAGGAAAGGATTCAAGGCTGTACCTCGATAATTAAAGCTATCAAACATGCAGTTCCTTCACTGGCCTTCCTAGTTCATTCCTGTTAATGAAATAAGTAGAAAGGATGATTGTTCTGATTGATACCAAGTACAAATACTATTTTCCTAAACATTTCCAGTGTTTGCTGCTCCTATTAATGTGAGCTAGTGCTGTATGCTGCAAAGTTTCCAAAGGGCTGTTTTCCATGTTCTTGGGATTCCACGTACCCAATAGAGTCATAGGTGGGAGAGAAAAACAAGAGTAAAAAGAAGTCAGCAAAAAATAACTTTTGATTTTGCTGCTGTTACTTGAGAGCTATTTAGCTATAGCTAATACATGTCTGCAATGCATTGAACTATAGATTTGTTTAAGCTGAGCACAAAAAATGATCACTATATATTTTAAGTATATTAAATGCTAAATTATTTTTTAATCCATTAATTAAGAATTCAGTATTTAGGAATGTGTGAAATAGAAGATATCCAGTGTATTAAAGGGACTAAAATTAAAATGTGAATTGTCGTATCTGAGCTTTTTAAGAAAAAGAAAGTCCATTGCAAGTTTTTATTTGATAAAATAAAAATTTATGGGGGCAGCTCCTGTGGTTCAAAGGAGTAGGGTGCTGGCCCCATATACCGGAGGTGATGGGTTCAAACCCAGCCCCAGCCAAAAACTGCAAAAAAAATAAATATAAATAAATAAATAAATATTTATTTATTCCTTTTATGACTTCCTTATCTCCCTTGAAGACTGGGCTAAATTATCATACTCTAACACAATAATTAGTTAAAAAACAGAGGGATCATCAAGTTGGTCAGTATACTGGGTGATCTAGGTAGCTGCAACATATCTGATTTCCTATAAGTGTCAGTTTTGATGTTTTTAATTGTGTGAGTTATACTTACTGTGTACATGGCATATATTGTATTATCTTATACAGGTTCTCTTTCATTCAAAGTAGTCAAATTCTGTAACTGTACTTGTTCAGTAAACATTGACAGTTCAAGGAAAGTAGCACATATAATAGCTGTCTTAAATTCCCATATTGGGAAATACAAGAAGACTTACAGTCTGTTTTCAGATATTTTCATAAAGATTACTTCCTGAGAAAGATTAAAATTATTAATGGATTAAAGTTCAATTTACTAATTTTAGAACATTTAAATGTATTATTTTCTATCATTTAGAAATGCTGTCTAAGGCTCCAGGCCACAGTTCTGTGGTCTGTTAGAAATCGAGCCACAGCAGGAGACAGGAGGAGGTGAGCGAGGCAGGTAAGTGAGGGAAACTCATCCCTGTTTACAGCCAACATTCCCACCTCTCCCACCTCCCATGAAGGCCTGAGCTTCTCATCCTGTCAGGTTAGCTGGGAGGGACATTAAGAAGAGAAAAAAGAAGAGAAACTTAATGTATGCATAAATGAATTATTAATTTCATCTTATTGATCACCCCATTTTCTGGTATTCTTCGTCTCAGTAAATGATACCTCCATTTTACTTGTTTCAGGAGCTCTTTTGGATTTCCCCCTTTTCTCGTGCTCCAAATCAAATGAAATCTTTCACTAAGTCTTATCAGTTCTACTTTGGAAACACACTCAGCATCTCCTTACTCTTCACTGTCTGCACTATCACCCCGTCCAAGCCACCTTCCCTGCTAATCTCCACTACTGCAATTGCATAGAAATTTGTTTTCCTGCATGCACTATTGTCTTTGTGCTGATTTGTTCACTGAACAGCCAGAGTTACCTTTTTAAACTATATAATAGATTATGTCATTTCCTTTTCTAACCATGCCTACAGTTTTGTCCCGCTTCAAACATCATAACATTTAAATCTTTCTTTGGACTAAAACCTTCTCCAGAATCTCAGCTCCTTAGTTACTTCGACTCTGGACCCATCTCTACCTGTCTTGTTTAAGAATATAAACATGATCTTCCTAACTTAACATCTGCAAGTTGAAAATTTAGATGAGTTCTAAGAAAATTTTCCTGGTACCTTACCGTGGGCTCCAGGAGAGGACAGCTTTCACTCCCCTCAGTCTGCAGCTTCTTTTTGGTTATAAAGCTGAATAATAGAGAGGGTTCTGCAATATGAATGTCAAACATCCTTTCCTCAGCCTGGACTGGGCCATCTTCAAACACAAAGCATGGATATGGTGTTTAAATATTTAACAGTTCTTTTACAATTTTTCCTTCCATGTAACCTCAGTTAAATCACACTTTGTTTTTGTGCAGAGTCTTTCTGAAGTGATCCCAGAGCCTCCTACCTGGCGCCTCAGTGGATTTTCATCTGGGAAGTCTTCCCTCGTGGGTTATGTTCATAATAATGAGCTTTAATGCCTGTTCAGCATTATCTCACTGATGACTGCCAATTTCTGTTTCTTTTTCTTTTGATCCTGGTGTTATTTACCAAGGCTTCTTTCCCTCTCATTATTTTTTAATTTTTTAAATTTTTAATTATCATGGTTATGTAACAATTTTATATCTTTAGAGAACACCTATGTTGTTTTGATACAGGCACAGAATGTGCATTAGTCAAATCAAGACAATCCAGGCATCCATCACCTCAACCATTTAACATTACTTCATGTCAGGAACATTCCAATTCCACTCTTTTAGTTATTTTAAAGTACATACCAACTCATCATTGGTTGTAGTCACTTTGTTGGGCTGTCAAATATTCTACATTTTATCTAACTATACTTTTGCAGCATCCCCACTTTATACCCACCCTCCACACTACTTTCCCAGCCTCTTGTAACCATCAATCTACTCTCTGTCTCCAAGAGATCAATTGTTTTATTATTTAGCTCCCACATCTGAGTGAGAACAAGTGAGATTTGCCCTTCTGTGCTTAACACAATATTCTCCGTTTCCCTCCATGTCGTTGCAAATGGGAACATTGCATCCTTTGTGGCCAGTGGAGGTTCCATCATGTGTCTGTACCACAATTTTTCCTTTTGTTCATCTGTTGATGGACACTTAGCTTAAATCCACATCTTGGCTATTGTGGATAATGTTGCAATCCACATGGGAGTGCAGACATCTTTCTGATGTACTGAGTTCCTGTGGATTCATACCCTGCAGCAGGGTTGCTGGGTCATGTGGTAGTTCTGTTTTTATTTTATTTTTTTTAGGAATCTCTGTACTGTTCTGTAGAGTGGTTGCATTAATTTACATTTCCACAATATGAATGTATGAGGGATTCCCTTTCTGTACATCTTCACTGGCATCCAGGATTTCATTCTTTTTACAGCTGAATAAGTTTGTGTATCTTTACCACATTTTCTTTATCCGTTCATCCACTGACAGGCATTCATTTAGGTTGATTCTGTATTTTGACTACTGTGAACAGTGCTGCAATAAACACACAGGCACAGACATCTGTTATATACACCAATTTCCTTTCTTCCTGGTGTATACACAGCAGTGGGCTTGCTGGAGTATATGATAATTCTATTTTTTAGTCTTTGAGGAAGCTCCACACTTTTCTCCACAGTGGATTTACTAATTACATTCCCAGCAACAGTGTGGGAGGGTTCCCTTTCTCCAGATCCTCCCAGCATTCATGATTCTATCTTTCGAAGAGTCATTTCAATTTGGTGAGATTAAGTCATTGTAGTTTTCATCTGCATTTCACTGAATAGCAGTGTTGAGCATTTTCCATTTCCCTCTTGACCATTTGTATGTCTTCTTTACCAATATGTATATTCAAATCTTGTTGTTGGCCCTTCATGCCCTATTCCAGTGTCCATAGCTGTGAGCTAAGGAAGAGGCTGTGATTCAATACTTGTGGGTGACATGGGCGTACAGCCTGTACACTCAGCCTATTTTCACCTTCCCACCTGCTTCATCTCAGAGGCATGGCCCATCTTACTTCTGGGTCCACCAAACTTGTGATTTGTTGGGTTTGATGCTCCCCAGGTCACGATGGGTAGTTGTCTACACAGTCACTTTATGTTCCACATACCAGGGAAACAATTTTAACACATTGGTTTAAAGTCATTCATCTGTCCTGTTGCTTTCAGACCATCATTTCCTGATCTTTTGCCCTTCATTATACTTATAACTATTCCTATAAACTCACCCATCAATTGAAACAGTCCTGGTTCTGTGGGGCGAATTTACATTTTGAGCACACTGAAAGAATCCAAAACTTGATTTCTTTTACCGTCACCCAGAAACAGTTCACATAATGACTCACATTAGTATAAAACAAAAGGAATGATAGCTTTTGCTTACTGTCACTTTGTAATTTGTTGAGTGAACATCTGTCATGACTTTGTTTTATGATTGATTTACTATAGTGTTAGAAAATGGCAAGGCTCCCCTTAAGTTATTAAGTTACAAATAAACTGCATAACTATTGGCAAGGATGCAAGGCTAAATCAACCTCAAGTTGATTTATTAGGCTATGAAGCTAAGAATCTCGATATGAGGAAATAAACAGAACAGCTGCTAGGTGTTGACTTACAACCTCGTTGTAAATAGCTGAATAGATGTTGTCCTCCTGGGAGATTAGTATTTAATCTTTAACTGGAAATTTCAATGCATTTATCCCTCGGGACAAGTTCACAGCTGTAAAATTTGAAAGCTAGAGTGCTGCCCGTGAATAAATAGTTCCGATAAGGAGCATTTATCCCACCTGAGACTTTTATCATATGAATGTATTACCGCATTATGATGCATCTAGCCTGCCTTGAGCAGGGCACTGAAAGTTCAGATGGTCTGAGTTATGGGGGAGGCTGGACAAAAATTGTCAACAACAAGAATATCTGATTGTAGTCAATGGACAAGGCAAGCTCTCTAAAATACGGCAAAGTGTGTCTTGTGGGATAAAAGTCATCTGTATTCCTTCAGACAAGAGCAGTTTGTTCTCAGGATGAGCCCACTCCACGTGAGCACTAAGAAGCTCTCCCTGGAGGCTCATTACCCCTTGGAGGTGTCTGCATTCTATCTGTTCAAATTCCTGGTATCATTAAAACTTCCACATCTTATTGAAAATAACAACGAAAAGAACACTAAGGAAAAGTCATCTAAAATATAATTTAGAAAAACAAAAGAGAAGGAAAAATGAAAAAGAGATTTCCTACATGAGTCAAAAGACATTCCCAATTATAGGACTTTATTTTAAAAGCATTTAAATTTTTTCGATTTCCATTTCTCTAATGATTAGTCAAGTTGAGCATTTTTTCATAAACCTTTTAGCCATTTATATATGTCTTTTCCTAAGGTTTATATATTTGTTCATTTTTAAATTGATTCATAACAAATGTACATTTTATAAGGGATATGCGTTTTGTTGATACATGCATAGATTATGTGATGATGAAATCAGGGTAATATCCATCACCTCAAATATTTATCATTTCTTTCTGTTGAGAACATTCCTCTCTTTGAGCTACTTTGAAATATCCAATAATTTCTTTCTCATTACAGTTGCACCATTTTCCTATCAAACACCACTGGGCATGCCACATGCCTTCTCCCTGTCCTTCTGTACCTACTGACCATCTTCTCTTTACCTCCCCTCTTATTTACCCTTTTCAACCTCTAGAAATCCCCATTCTATTCTCTATCTTGATAAGATTTTTTGTTTCAGCTCTCATGTGTGAGAACAGGTTATATTTATCCTTCTGCTCCTGGCTTAACTCACTTAACATGATGTTCTATCCATGTTGCTGCAAATGACAGGATTTGATTTTCTGTTATGGGTGAATAATATTTTGTTTTTTGTATGTGTGTCTACACAACATTTTATTTATCCATTTACTCATTGATGGGCACTTGGGTTGAGTCCATATCTTGCCCATTGTGAATAGTGCTTCAATAAATGTTATATTTGCAATCTCTTCATCCAAGGGATTAATAACAAGACTATATAAAGAACTCGACTCAAAAGCAAAATAAACAAATAATCCAATGGGCACAAGTTCTGAATAGACATTTCTCAAGAGAAGCATACAATGTCCAGTAGTGCATGAACCAGCAGCACTGACCATCAGAGACCTTAAGATCAGAGTCATAGTGACACACCTCACCCGGTTTCAATGGTCACTATTGGTTTCAATGGTCACCCGGTTTCAATGGTCACCATTGGTTTCAATGGTCACTATCAAGAGGACAGAAGCCACCTGATGCTGATGATATCGCAGACAAAGGGACATGTACACTTTGGTAGGAGTGTAAATTAGTACAAATGTGCATTTAATTTAAAAGCTGATTTCAATTTACTGCCATTTCAGAGCACATACTTCCATCACTATAAATATATAATTATTGCTTTTTCTTACATTGCAACATCTTTTGGAAAAACAATAGCTACAAAGGAACATGATTTTTGCTGTCCACATTTCCCTAAGTCTAGAGTTCTCCTCATGCTAGGGAAGACAGAAATGAGAAGGAGAGCCACCTGAAGCTCTGGGGGATGGAGGAAAGGCCAGTAATGCTGATAGAAGACACAGAAAGCTGTGAGCAGAAGCTGACAGAGACAATCAACATACGGACAAGGACAGACCAAACGCTGGCACAGGCATCTCCTCATGTTTCCACCATGTTGTGAATAATGTAATTCTGCAACACAAAGGGGCCCAGCAGGCCGAGACCTGCACAGGTGGATGAGAGGGGGCGCTGCCCACTGTGTTTCTTGGAAGTGAAATAAAGGAACGTGACACAGTCTGTCTCAAAAACTTCATGGCAACACCCACATCCAAGTTTTTCCATATGTCCAGACACACCAAATTATACACATTGAGTATGTGAGGTTCTTCGATATTGTTATACCTCAGCAAACCTGTCTATAAAAAGATTCTGATACAATCAAAATAATGAGATAGACTAATATCAAGAATTCCCCAAAAGCCAGAGAGAAGAACAAAAACATTACGAGAAACATTATACATCAGTGGTTAAGGACATAACCTGTACGGTTTACTAAACAAATAGAAATGCTGTGGTACTCACAAGAGTCCAGAAACTATTAACAATTAATTATGAGATAAAGTATAAAAAGTCTAGACTTCATAATAAAAGATATGGATTAGAATCAGAAATAACCTATTTTAATAATTAATATATTCAGTAGAAGAAATGGAGGAAATCACTTACAATAATAAACATAAAAACAAAGATTAGAAAACTCAGAACATTTTTCTTGATCAAGTACAATCAACTATAAATATAAAATAACCCCTCTAAAAATTAAAACTTTGAAACTTTAAAGGATTTATAACCATCATAATATTAAAATTAAATCTAAATATTCCTCAGCAAAGTAGGTTACATCATGTACGTGCAATGAATGGCTTCATAAAAAGCATTTGATAGGATCCAATGTTCCTTTATGATAAAAATCCTCAACAAACTAGGCACAGAAGGAGGATACATCTAAGTAATAAAAGCCGTATATTACAACCCCATGCACACATCATACTGATTGTGGAAAAGCTGAAAATATTCTTCCCCGGAACTGAACAAGACAAAAATGGACCCTTGCACCACTTGCATTCAACATAGTACTGAAGTCTTACCCAGAGCAATCAGGCAGGAGAAAGCAATAAAGAGCATCCACACTGGAAAAGAGGAAGTCAAACTAGCCCTCTTTGCCAATGACATATCTTATACCTAGAAAACCCCCAACACTCCCCTAAAGACTCCTAGAATTGATAAACAATTCATTAAAGCCTCAGGTTGCAAAACCAACATGCAAATGTCAGCGGCTTTTCTATATACTAAAAACACTCAAGCTGAGAATCCAATCAAGAACTCGATCCCACTTATAATAGCTGCAGAAACCAAAATTACCTTGGAATATACTTAACCAAGAGGATGAAAGCTGTCTGCAAAGAAAACAAGACACCGATGAAAGAAATCACATGTGACATACTCTCAGGGTTATGGATCGAAAGAATCAGTATTGTGAAAATGTCCCAACATAATCTGCAGATTCAATGCAATTCCTTTAGAAATTCCAACATCACTTTGTCAGACAATTAGGAAAAAATAACTCCAAAATTCATATGGAACAAAAAAGAGCCTGGATAGCCAAAGCAACCCCAAGCAAAAAGAATATCTCTGTGCTAAATTACCCCCTCCAAATTACACTGTGAAAGAATAGCAAGCCAAACAGAATAACAGAGGCATGAAAGCAGACACACAGAGCAATGAAAACAGAGAACCGTGAAACGGAGCCAAGACTCAGAACCAGCTAACTTCTGACAAAGCAGACAGAAGCATAGGGGAAAGGCAGGCTCCGTTCAACAGCAACGCTGGGAAAAATGGGCTGGCCTCGAGCAAAGAATGAAACTGGATCCTCATCCCTTCCCACATAAAAATTAATTCGAAATTGAATAAAAACTTGAATGTAACACTGGAAACCATAAAAATCCCATGACAAACTCTAGGAAAAATCCTTGACATTGGCCCAAATAAAGAATTTATGAATGAGACCCTGAGAGCAACTACAGAAAAACCAAAAATTAATAAATGGAACTTAATTCTGCTAAAAAAAACTTATGCATGGCAAAATATACAATCAACAGACTCAATGTGCAATCTCTGGAATGGGAGCGAATATTACAAACTATATATCTGATAATTCTATAAAGAGCTCAAACAAATCAGTAAGAACAACAACAACAACAAAAAAAAGCAAATAACCTGGGGCTACTCTCTTGAAAATGGTAGATGAGTAACTACTGGCCAAGAGGAGAGAGTCACTTTCAAATTTGAGACAGGGGTGGTGAGGTGTGGTGAGCTGTCAGCCACGGGCACAATGCCAGGGGACATGGCACACCCCCTGCTGATGGGCTCACCTGCAACTGGGACTTGTCCCCACAAATGCAAACAATATAACCTACTCACATGCACCCTTTCATCAATCTGAAATAAATTTTAAAAAATAACACCATTAAAATGTGGGCAAAAGACATGAACAAAGATCTTTGCAAAAAAAAAAAAAAGTGAAACAAATGGCAAGAAATGTGGAAAAAAATGCTTGACATTACTAATCATTTGGGGAAATTAAAAGCACATTAAGACACCACCTTGCCCCTGTCAGAATAGCCATTGTCAAAAAATCAAGTAAATGGTAGCCTCTGGCTTGGACGCAGTGCGAAGGGAGTACGTACAGGCCGTCAGGGAGAATGCGTATCAGCCCAGCCTCTGAGGGAAACAGCGTGCAGAATGTCTATTCAGCTTCAGCTACATCTACCTTTTGCTCCAGAAATCCCATTACTGTTTATCTAGCCTCCCCTCAAAAAACCCATTATATCAAAAAGGCATCTTGGGCGGTGCCTGTGGCTCAAGGAGTAGGGCGTCGGCCCCATATATTAGGGTGGCAGGTTCAAGCCCAGACCCGGCCAAAACTGCAAAAATAAATAAATAAATAAAATAAAGGCATCTGCACTCACTTATTTATCCCATTTCTCACAGCACAACTCAAAATTGCAAAGATATGGAACCAACCTGAGTATCAGGCAATTGATGAGAGGGCAAAGAAAAGCTGTGATCTATATGTACATGTGTGCATATACACATACACATATGTGCATACACACACATATATAACCACTTTATGTAGACCATAATGTTTTCAATTATATATCAGATTATATATACATAGATTCTGTTAAATATTTGATATGTGCACAATATACATATACACATATAAAATATAACAGAATATACATACACTATATATAAATGGGATTCTATGTAGCCATAAAAAGAATGAAATAATGTCTTTTGCAGCAACTGTGATGGAAAAAGAGGCTGTCATTTTAAGTGAAGTGACCCAGGAACAAAGCAACAAATACACGTGTCCTCACTAGTGGAGGTGGAGACGGGTCTGCAGAGTCAGACAGGGTGACTGAATGGACGCTGGAGCTATAGAAGGGTGGTGGTAGGAGGATTTAGGATGAAAATTACCTCCTAAAAATCACCTACCTACATGTGCACTATTCCAGGGACAGGAATTAAATTTTAGACCTCACCATGCAAGTCATCCACGTAACAAAAAATCATTTGTATTCCCTAAATCTATTTAAACAACAAAAAAAAAGTTTTTGATTTGTCAAAGACACAACACCAAACACCATTCCATCAAACTCTTAAATTCACAAGTTGGGTTTCTTAAAACTTCTGTTCTTTGAAAGACACTGCTGTCAGAATGAAAACACATATCACAAACTAGGAAAAAATACTTGCAAGGCATGTATGTGATAAAGGACTTGTATTCAAATTTTACAACAAACTCTGAAAGCTCAACAATAAAAAAGAAACTAATAAAAAGACAAATAATATGAATGGACAACTAGTGAAAGAAGGCACTCAAATGACAAAAAGCATGCAAGAAAACTATCAACATTAGTCACTAATGAAATTCAAATTAAAACCATTATGAGACTTAATAGAATATTTAAAATTAGGCTTGTTGCCCGTAGCTAAGTGGTTAAGGCACCATCCACACACCCCGTGAGCTGACGGGTTTGAACTTGGCCGGGGCCTCCTAAACAACAATGACAACTGCAACAAAATAACAGCTGGGAGGTGTGGCAGGTGCCTACAGTCCCAGCTGGCAAGCCGAAGCAAGAGAATCTCTTGAGGTTGCTGTGAGCTGTGATGCCTCAGCACTCCACGGAGGTTGACATAGTGAGAATCTTTCTAAAAAAAAAAAAAGAATATTTAAATTAAAGAGATTGACAATATTATGCCTTGGCAAGAGGGTAGAGGACCTGGAAGTCTCAGGTGAAGATCATGAGACCATAAAATGCTACAAGCACTTTGGATATCACCTTTGCAATTTCTTGAACAGTTAAACATACATCTCTCAAATGATCAAGCCAGTTTAATCCTTAAATATTTGATATAACTCAACAGTAAAACAATGTGACCCTGAGTTTTCTTTGTTGAGTATTTTTGACAGCAAATGCAATTTCTTAAAGAAAATAAAAGTCCACAGATACTGTTTCTAAAATAAAATAAATTTAAAAAGTAAATCATATGTCTCGATAGTTACATTTACACTAAGCAATTACATTAAAAGGGAAGTTTCACATCGTTTTTTCTTTTTTCTCTTTTTTTTTCTTTTTTTAAGACACAGTCTCACTATGTCACCCTCAGTAGAGTGCTGAGGTGTCACAGCTCACAGGGACCTCAAACTCAGGCTTAAGCGATTCTCTTGCCTCAGCCTCCCAAGTTGCTGGGACTACAGGTGCCTGCCACAATGCCCAGCTATTTTTTCTTGTTGTTGTCATTGTTGTTGTTGTTTTTAGCAGGCCCAAGAGGAGTGTGAACCTGCCAGCCCCCTAACCTGTGTGGCTGGTGCTCTTACCACTAAGCTATGGACACTGAGCCATAGGAGAGAAAATTTGGTTTTCTCTTGCGAATTTATCCACCCCTGGCCAGGAAAGCAGAGTCACCTAATGTAGACTTGGCAGTTGGGAACCTTTCTCCCATATTAGGAATAGTCCCAGAAGAAAATGACTTTTCGTGGGGCATGTATCCCAAGAGCCTGAGGCCAGAGGCCTAAGGGACATTACTCCCTTAAGGAAGCCTTCTCTGCCCCTTTGGGCTAGAGAAACCCACCTGCCCTCTGGTCTAGCATCTTTTCTTGTACATATTTGGTTTCCCTGAATTATGAATTGCTCATTCACGTGTCCATCTCTCCCCAGAGACTTGGGGCTCTTGGAGCTCTCTATGAATTAAAACTGGGTCTTACTCATTCCTGAAAGCCAGTGTCCAATGTTCTGGTTACATAACATAATATTACAGCATGACATTGCTATATAACAAACTATCCCAAATATAGTCACTAAGAATAACAAACTTTTCACTTCATGATTTGGGGAGTCAGGAATTTTGGCAGGAGCCAGCTGTCCACTCAGTCTCAACTGGGGTGACTCAGGGACACTTACCTGGCAACTGGGCTCAGCTGTTGGATCAAGATAGCTTCTCATGTAACTGGTACCTTAGCGGGACAGCTGGAAGGCTGGGCATAGCTAGGCTCCTCTCTCTATACTCACAGTCTTTCCACATGGTCCTTCCAGACAGACAGTCATATTTCTTATGTGGCTCCAAAAGAAATGACTCAAGAAGACCTAGGCTGAAATTAAAAGGCTTCTTAAGATCTTATATTGCAGTCCCAGAACATCATTTCAGCTACATCCTGTTGGTCAAGAAAGTTACTAAGAACCACCTAGATTTAAGGAGAAAGGAATTAGAAAGCACTTCCTGATAGGAGAGGCAACACACATGAATAGTCAGGAAAGGAAGTGGTGGAGGTCTAATACAGCCTGATATAGTAATTGTTTAATCAATATTTAACAGATAATGAATTAACATGAGGACAAATTAGCCCTCCTTGAGTTCACCTAGTTGATGTAATGGTTAAATGAAAGTAAAGCACATGGGGCTGGGTGGCTCAGGCCTATAATCCTAGTACTCTGGGAAGCTGAGATGGGAGGGCTGCTTAAGCTCAGGAGTTCAAGACCAGCCTGAGCAAAAATGAGACCCTGTTTCCAGAACTAGCTAGGTGTTGTGATGTGTGCCTGATGTGTTCCAGCTACTCAGAAGGCTGAACAAGAGGATCATTTTGAACCCAAGAATTTGAGGTTGCTGTGGGCTATGACACCATAGCACTCTAACAAGGGCAACAAAGTGAGACTGTGTCTCAAAAAAAAAAAAAAAGAAAGAAAGAAAGAAGGAAAGGGAGGGAGAGAGGGAAGGAGGGATGGAGGGATGGAGGAAAGGGAGGGAGGGAGGAGGGAGAGAGAGAAGGAAGGAAGGAAGGAAAGAAGGGAGGGAAGAAAGAAAAATAATTCACATGGAAACATGCTTTTGAAACTATCAAATGTTACAGAGAGGTAAGGAGCTCCTGTTAGGGGAAAACTTACCTGCTTACTCTAGTTTATATATGGATGTTTGATGTGTCCCCTTGACCATTCTCCCCTCCCAGCTGTAGAAATTTATGACAGACATCACTAATAATTCACAGCTCTTTTTCCGCCAATGCCGGATCCTCCTCCACACAGCACTCCAGCCATCTACTAATTGATCGAGGCTGACATGGGAGACAAGCCTGTTTGTTTTATCCTTGTTCCTACATAAGTTCCTATTGCTAAACTAGCTTCCAGAAACCCAGACTTTTAGTTTCTTTAAACATACACATGAGCTGCTTCCTTTTTTTTTTTTGGTTAAAGAAAATATAAAGTGTAATCCCTGACAAAGATGAAAGAGCAGACACTATCACCCTCCAAAATTGGATTTATAATGGAAACAAAAACTGATTATGCCAGTGAGCTGCCATTATAAATTATTTCAAAAGAAAATAACTGCATGCAAGAATAGTCATATGACATCTCATAAAGGGAGAATCTGTCTACCTTGACATATTTTATTTGGTGAAAACGCCGTTTCAATGTGAGGCAAGCCCAAGCTTGTATATTGGATGAAAGAGAGCCGTTCTCACTGACCACCCTCTGCCTCCACATTCGTCACCCACTCAGATTCCCCTAACTCCCATTCAGCTTGTTAGGGAATTTGAAAAATGCATTTTAACTGCTCAAGGAAAGACAGACAAGAAAAATCCTCTATTTCTGAAACACCTCTCCACAGTCTGTTGAAGGCGTAAGGCCAGCAAAAGATCCTACCTTCGGCAGGGTGAGTGGCACCAAAAAAAGCTGCTCTTCCGATCTGAGACTCAGGGTCCCACCCTGCACTCAAGCAGGAAAACAATAGACTAAAAATGACCAGCGAGACTGGAGAGACCCACTATATGGCGAAAGGCCCCAGGATTTTGGGGAATGAGGACTTTATGATGTCACTTGCCACTAGCAAGTCACCTCACATCTCTGAGCCCGTTCACTCCTCTGTGTGATGGAGCAAGAAGGATGGCTTTGAGGGAGCTGGGGTCAAAGGCAGTGATGGATGAGCAACCAGAAGTCCTCTCTTCACAGCTGTGCCAGAAGCCACTGGCAGATTATGGAAGAGAAGCACCAGAAAAATCAGATGTCAGATTTTCCAGATGTCAGCCTCCCAGTGTTTCAAAAGTGGTGCTTCCCAGACTGTGTAGCTGCCCTTCCCTGCCTGGCAAGAATCAGGCCCTAGTGATGGGGACTGTGTCCATGGTAAGGAGCCGCGTTCCTTACCTTCTGCTTAGAAATGACCCAAGAGAAGAAGCAATAGTTAACTCTGCCCATGACACACACAAACCAGCTCCTGCAGTGTTTACAAATAATCCTGTGAAATAACTGCTCTCTTGTTATAGACAAGGAAACTGAGGCACAGGAAGGTTAAGTCACTTACTCGAGGTTCCCAAGTTGCAGACTTAGAGCTCAAAACCACAGAGTTTGGCTCCAGAGGCTTTAACCACTGGACTACACTACATCTCCAGAAGATGAGGATGGCTAAAAAGAAGTTGGGGCCAAGCAGTTCAATCTCAAAGAGTCTCTCTCCTTACACTTCTCCTTATACTTTGAGAGCAAGATTTTTAGCCTTATACTGCAGAGAAATGAATGAGCCAAAGCTGCAGGTATAAAAACAGGCAAATCTCATATTCGAAGTCAAGCATTGTGTGGAATGAAAAAGCAGAAGAAGGATGCCTGTGATGTAACTAGGGATTCCTACATGTATAGAAACAGCATCCAAATGTTTCTAGTAAGAATAAACATCACCTTCAAGATTCACCTTGGGGGCAGGGGAGGGGCCCATAAAAGCCTTCAAATATATCTGTAATTTTTTTAATCAATTGGATAGTAGAAACATAGATATTCAGTAAATTACTCTTTATGCCTTTTTGCATTTCTGTAGTATTTCCTGATTTCTAATGATAACAACTCAATGTTGACATCTGGCTCACTTGTTGTCCGTTAGTTTATTTCAGCTTCCACCACTTTAATCAAATATCAAGTGGCACTAAGATGCTACTACTAATACTAGCAACTAATATTTATTGAGAGCTTAGTAGGTATTAGACACTGTTAAATGCTTCACACACATCAACTCCTATTACCAATAACTCCACAAAGTAGGGACCATGACTTTCCCCATTTTACAGATGGGGAAACTGAGGCATAAAGAATCCGATTCCATTTGATCCCAAAGCCTGAATTTAAGCAATCAGGTGCTACAAGAGGGGAGAGGCAAGCAAGGAGGACGACAAAAGGGGCTTTCAGGCCGTAGTGGACACACAGTGCCCTCATCCCTAAGTTGCTCGAAATGCCACCAGCTGCCAGCTCTTAACTGAGTCCCTCTCTAGAACTTGCCCTTACTGAAGAAAGGCCAAGGTCACAACGTTTTCTTGGAGCAGCTGCGTTCAATGACAGTTGGCTGATGGTGTGAGGGAATTAAGGCCCAGCTTTTGCCTAATTCTGACGGCCATCCCAGCTCCAGATCCCTGGGGGACTGACTGAGACCTTCGCTGTGACAGTGCTGCAGCTCAACTTCTCCCTCTGCCCTCCTTGCATGTGTCCCTCCCTGACCAATGGGGGCCCTAAGTGCTCGCCTCAATAAAATTCTTCTTTTAAATTTCCGATTAATATGAGGGTACAGATGATTCGGTTACACTGTTTGCTTTTATTAGGTACAGTCCATGTTGCAGTTGAGCCCCTCACCCAGGAAATGTGCCATATACCTTTGCATTGTGCCCATCAAGTGAGAGCTTACTATACCCCCTCCCTCCCCTTCCCTCCCCCCAATAAAATTCTTGAACACAAATCTCTACCCTAGAACCCACTTCCCAGAGAACTAGCCTAGGGCACAGTCTAATGAAGAAGAAAGGTGCTTACAGAGAACGCAGGAACGATCTCATTTTATACTGTGAATTTCCCCAGAAGAGTTCAGAAGGGCCCAATGGAGTTGGTCACAAAAAGGCTTTCCAGAGGAGGTGAGGAGTAAGCTGAACCTTGAAAAAGAAGGAGAGTTAAAATATTCTTCATTAGAAAAAGGAATGAAATATTGACACATCTACAAAACGGATGAACCTTGGAGACATTGTGCTAAGGGGAAAAAGCCAGACACAGAGACCATAGATACGGTGGCATTCACATGAAACGTCCAGAACAGGGAAGCCTTGGAGACAGAAAGTAGGTCACTGCTGCCTGAAGCTGGTGGCCGGGGATTGGGGGAACTGGGAAGTGACAGCTAAAGGACACAGGGTTTGTTTTTGAGGTGAGGAAAATGGTCTACATTGGACTGTGGTAAAGATTGAACACATCTGTGAATACAATAAAAAAAAAAAACACTGGGCACAGTGGCTCACGCCTGTGACCCCAGCTCTTTGGGAGTTCAAGGCAGGAGGATTACTTGAGCCCATGAGTTCGAGGCCGTGGTAAGCTATGCTCATACCACAGGACTCCAGTATGGGTGTCACTCACTGTTTTAAGAGACAAATTGTACGGGATATGAATTTTACCTCAGTGGAGCTATTTTTAAAACAGACTGGGAAGAATATGACAGGTTGACAGGAGAGAATATGGAAAGCATCACTGGTAGAAAAACGTGAAAAAGAGTATGAAGTCTACATGAGTGTGAGTTTGAGAGTATGTGTGTGTGTTTGGGGGGGTGATGGAAGGCAGAAAACGACAAAGGTGGGTGGGAGGCGTGGCCAGATAAGGAAGGCCTGAAGTCTAGACAGAGAGGAAACCTGTCTTGGGAGATCCAGCAGTCAGGAGAAGACAACAAGGCTTTCAGCTGATGAGTCTGTACAGATAGAAGGGTAGCTACAGTGGAGATTCCGAGAGACCAGCTACAGGGCTGATATGACATTCTCGTCAAGATAGTGCCTGGGTTTTTTTTTTTGCAGTTTTTGGTGGGGGCTGGGTTTGAACCCGCCACCTCCAGCATATGGGGCCGGCGCCCTACTCCTTTGAGCCACAGGCACCGCCGACAGTGCCTGTTTTAAAACACACTCACACACACTTACATCCCACTGTGCTGTTCAATGTCCTTTAACATCTTTCTCACTAGTCTACCTCTTTCAAAACTTAACACACACCTGGGCCTGGTGGCTAATGCCTATAATCCCAGCATTGTGGGAGGCCAGGCAGGAGGATCACTAGAGGCCAGGTGTTCAAGACCAGCCTGAGCTACATAACAAGACCCCATTTCTTAAAAAAAAAATAGAAATATTAGCTAGGTGTAGTGGTGGCTCAGCGCCCAGCTACCCAGAAGGCTGAGATGGGAGCATTACTTGTACCCAGGAATTGAAGGCTGCAGTGAGCTATGATGACACCACTATACTCCAGCACGGGGAAGAGAGCAAGACCCTGTCTCTAAAAAAAACCAAAACCCTAAAAAAAGACCTTGAAACTCAACTACATCAATTTCTTACCATAATGAGGTCCCTGGAAAGCCCCCGTGCCAGGTCCCGAGAGTCTCCCTGGAGGTAGCAGTGGCTTTAGAAGAGTGCCCAGCCTCCCTATCAATTTTGTCACTTACCTCAGGGTTACCTTCTCACCTCCTACACCAAAGCTGTCACTCAGACAGAGATTTTTTGTTTGTTTAAAGATAAAAGTCACCTTGGCCCTCCCCTGGTATCCCACCCATCTGCCGTCTCAGACTTCATTAAGTCACTCACACCCACTTCACAGATCAGCTGGATAGCCACGAGGGGGCCCCTCGTTCTGCCTGGACAGGGAAGGAGACTGAGCCTCCCACCTGTCACTAACCGGGGACCATGCGAACCACTGAGCAGTCTAAGGAAACCTTCCAGTGCATGGGGGCAGCTAGAGCAGGTGCACTTAGCTGCCAGTCACCAGGGCTCATGTGTGACGTGCAGACCCTACTGCTAAACTGCAGTCTATGAGAAAAGACCCCTAACAGTGTGCACAGCTGACCGAGAGGTCTAGAAGGCTGCCTGAGGTTCTCAAGGGCACAGGAGGAAGGACGGAGGTGACAAGGATCACCTCCAGTTCTGGGACATCTGAGTAAGTCCAGGGCAGAAGTTGCAGGCAGAGTACATGAGGAAAGGCAGGAGGGTCCCAGGAGGTGTGAGTCATCATCCCTTGAGCTGGTCAGAGCTGTTGAGCTGCCTTCCCTCCCCAAAAGGGCCACTACGACCACCTGGGCCCCTCCCCAAAAAACAATGGGGAACCAGGGTCCTTGGTCCCACCTTCCTCCTGTTCTAACATAGATATTTAGACAAAGCCCCATGAGGCCATGGAAGGAACATTAGAGACAGTCTGGGAACCCTAACACTTAGTCCCCATCCCCCTCTACTGCCCCTAGCCCCAAATAGTGTGTGATCTTGAACAAGTCACTGAGACTGTGTGGGTGAAGGTGAATGGAAGTAGGACAACAGAGGGTCAGGATATGCGTTTTGGGATCAGAAAGGTCTGGGTCTGAAACCCAAGTTCCACCTTTCACAGGACTTAACCCCCCTAAGCTTCAGTTTCCCCATCTAGTACATGGGTCATTACAAAAATTTTGAGCCACAAAAATCAAGAAATACAAAATCTGTGCAGACAGAAACAAATGACACCCTCCCGCAGCACCAATAAGCTGAGCAAGTTGAAACTTGCAAGGGTGAATCAGAAAGGATGCTGTCAACTGTGTTTCTTAGAAGTGAAATAATGGATCATAACACAGCCTGTCTCAAAACTTTCATAGTGACCCACATAGCACCCCTGTGGAATTGCTATGGGGCTAAAAGAGGAGTGAGCAGGTTAATGCAAGGAAAGCTGTTAATCCGGGGTCCCCAAACTCTAACACCCAATGCCACTGTGCCCGCTCCATAAGCTCATCCCTGCCTCTCTCCTTTCTCCCTCCTTCTACATTTGATGGTTGCTTTATGGCACTTTTTTTCTATTTTCATTCAAGCTACATATCCCCATAATTTAATAAATCACATAGTTCTTCAAGGTGCCCCCCTTCTAAACATCCCCATCTCAAAAGCAACCATCTAAATTCTTTGCTTTATAATACTTTTGATACAATTGAACTTGTGCTGACCTTGGAAAGGAAATTAATCAGGCAACAGAGATGATCTAAGGCTGTGTTTGCAAGGCTGGGTCTTCTCTCACTCTTGCAAGATCAGGTCCAGAACAACTAAATCAACCACTTAGAGGAGAAATCTAACAACAGCAGCCTATCAGAGGTGGGGCCAGAGAAACCCAGCTGTTTAACTGAAATACACAGTCACTGTACACTTTGCTTTTGCCCACTATAGAGCACCTACTCCCTTGTAAACCCTGGTGCTGAGGGTGGTGCCTGGACGGGGAGGAAGTTCAGTTATCAAGCATAGATCAGTACTGACATCCAGTGGTCACAGAGAATTATCTGCCTAAAGCTCTCCATCTCATTTTTTTCCAGAATCCAATAGGTATTCACACAGATAAAGGAGGTATGGTGGAGGGTGACAGCTACCAATTGTCAGCCTTGAAAAACTGCATGACTTATAGCCAGAAACCTAATAACCCAGGCCAAGGTCTCTCCAGTTTTCAAGGTGTCAATGGGTTTTTTGAACACTAATCCCAGACTCATAAAGAGAAAAGAGGGCTATCCCTGGCAAGAGGGTAAGATTACGAAGAATGTAATCTTCGTAAGAGGCCAAGTGTTGGTGGCTCACACCTGTAATCCTAGTACTCTGGAGGTCTGAGACAGGAAGATCCCTTTTGCTCAGGAGTTTGAGATCAGCCCAACCAAAAGCAAGACCCTGTGTCTACTAAAAATAGGCAAAATTAGCCAGGCATCATGGTGGGCACCTGTAGTCCCAGCTACTCAGAAGGATGAGGCAGAAGGATTGCTTGAACCTGAGAGTTTGAGGTTGCTGTGAGCTAAGCCAAGGCCATGGCACTCTAGGCTAGACAATAGAGTGAGACTCTGTCTCAAAACAAACAAGCAAACAAAAACACAAGTAGCCACATGGACTTCTAAAAACCATACTAGAGGGTGGCGTCTGTGCTTCAGTGAGTAAGGCACTGTTCCCATATACTGAGGGTAATGGGTTCAAACCCGGCCCCAGCCAAACTGCAACGAAAAATAGTCAGGCGTTGTGGTGGGTGCCTATAGTCCCAGCTACTTGGGAGGCTGAGGCAAGAGAATCACCTAAGTCCAAGAGCTGGAGGTTGCTGTGAGCTGTGACACCACAGTGCTCTACCAAGGATGACAAAATAAGACTCTGTCTCCAAAAACATAGATAAAGAAAACCATAGTAGACTTTGAGTTAGAAATCTTCATTCAAGATCTAGGGTTGCTTCTGTCACCTTGACCAAGTCCCTTAAACTCTCTGCACTTTGGCTTCCTCATCTTTGAAGTGAGGTTAATGGTACCTACTTGCCAGCCTCATGGGTTGTGCTGATGCAACAGGGAACATGTGACAAGAGTCTTTTAACTGTCAAGTGCTGCACAGCTGCCTCCCAGAATGAGGGCAGGGCAAACTGGAGCTGGTGAGGAGGTACTCTGACCAGGCCAATAACACTAACACTTTCCAATTTCCCTCAATCCACAGAGACTCAGCCTTGGACTATTGGGATGACCTTATCAGAGAAGGGCATTCCTCATTCTCCTCTCGTCTCAGATCTCTAACATAAACATTGGTGCGTAACTTTGAGGCCACCTTACTTTAAAAATTACTTCTCAAATGGGGTTTTAAAAATAGAATCATAGCTCAAAGGAAAAACAGGAGTTACAGTTCATCCATGCATTAAAGGGAGTTATTATTAATATCAGTTGCACTAGTAGTCTAAGCTTTTTTGAATTTCCTTATAACACATTTCTTGAGTTTCCATTTGGATTGGGCTGAGGAAGACTAGTCTGGCAAGGTGGCTGTAAAGGAAATTGTGGGATGAGCAGAGAGAGAGAAATGTCGTGGAATGTACACAGGAGAGAAAATGGGGAGGGGTGATTTGGGAGGCTCAAAGACCACATTCCTCCTTGAGTTTGTGTCATCAAGTTTATAAATTACTAGAGTGGAATTTTAAGAAGTTTAGTCTCATTTCCCCAGTTGAGTTTAATCTAAAAGAAATTAAAAAAACAATTCTCTCATTTTTCCAAAAGGTATCAGAGGGCTTTGAACGCCAAAGAATCTTATGCTATTTTTTCCAGATTTTCAGATGTGTACCTGCAAAAAAAAAAAAAAAAAAAAGTCTATTCTAGCTAGTTTAAACAGAAAGGGATTTCTTACAAATAATTTATGGAATTATATGGAAAGGCTAAAAGAAGTACATAGGGCAGAATCAAAAGAGTAGATACTTCTGCCACCAGAACGCTCCCTGCTGAACTGGAAGCTTCCAGCTGAAGTAGCTGCTCCCGTATCACAGCTCCTCTGATGCAAACCAGCAAATGGTGCTCTGATCTCTGTCCCCACAGCTAGATCCCCTCTGAGACCTTTGCTAACACAACCTCAATAAAGCCAATCCCTCCGCAGCAATGCAGCCTCTACTCTCTTACACCTTCCAAATCTCTGGTAAGGGTGTCTGACCACCTAAATCTACATCACACCCAGAACCCTAGCTGCAAGGGAGTCTGGGAAATGTAGGGTTTTAGTTTCCAACTTGTATGATATGGAAGGGACAACAGGAGGGTGTAATGAGGAGTGAACACCAGGCCCACCACCATGACTTATTTTTATTTCATTTGAGAGTTATTTTAATCCTCTTTAATCACAAAAGCAATACGTGCTCACTGGCAGGGAGAACAAAAAATACAAAATGAAGTAAAAGGCAAAAGTTTTACTACTTCATATTACCCATTGTCCAATGAGAATCACTATTAATAATTTGGAGCATCTGTCAGTGATTTTTGTTTGTCATTTGGACTGGACGAGGGGAGTTGTACTACCTACTGTTCCGTAATTCATTGTCTCACTTGAATATATATCCTGGACATCTTCCCATGGGAGGGCATGTGGCTCTAAATCATTTTTTAAAAAGAACCACTGAGTGTCCCATCAAAGAGGTACCCTATTGATGGATAGTGAGGTTGGCTCTAATTATTCCCTATTATGCATAATGCAAAAGAAACATCTGTTCAGGCATTTGGAAAGGTCAGGTTTCTAGAAGTGAAAAATTTTTGAAGCTGTATCTTCCTAATTAGCAGTCAGGAGAGTCTGTTTAGCCGATTTTTTAAAACTCAAAAAAAAAAAAAAAAGAATTAGCCTAATCTCTAAAGATTTGACAGAACAGACATGGATGGAGGGCCAGTTGTCAGTATGAAGGTTTGTGAATAGGTCTTTCCTTTCCTGTACCCAAGGGGCCTGCCCTCTGGTGAGGACAGAAAGGCCTGTGCATAGTGAGTTAGTGTGTCCAGGCCAGGGAGGTAAAGTGCAGAAGGCCAGGAGAGCAGGAGAGAGCGCATGGCTTTGACTCTGATGGGCAGTAGAGTCTTGGGGTGTCAGAGACCTAGCTGCCACATGGAGAACTGAAGTGACGCAGGAAGCTGTGTCACACATCATCAGCTCGGTCCCTAGATGGAGTGAGCTGCTTGGCGAAGAGACCACAGCTGCTGTAGATTGCTTGTAAATGTGCTTCCTCTGAAGCTGTTTTTAAAACCTTTACTTTTGCTTGTCTCTATGCAAGCAGGACCACCCCCCAGCACGTCAGCCAATCTCAGCCTGAATACAGAGTGGCCTCAGCAATAAAAGCTGCAGTGGACATGTGCCACTATGTTCTTCCGCCTCCGACCCCTGCTTCTCTCCCCAGTGGTATTCTGATCTGCCTTTAGAGAATTCCCCCTTCTCCATTCTCTGCCATGGACCTGGGACAGGATTTCCCTGCACCCTCCCTACAACATAGTACCTTCCCTCTGCATTAATTTAAAAATGACCATTTGACCCAGCCTAAGCCATCAAAAAAAGGCAAATCTCAGCACTTTTGCAAAATCTATGGGAAAAAAAGAGCTCCTGGTATGTCAAATGTTTGGTATAGTTTTTTTTCTCAGAATCAGAACACTTTGGTCACAAGCGACAGAAATGCAATGCCATCTAGCTCAGACAAAATGATGTCTCACTTAACCAAAGGCAGGAGAGGGCTGGCATGACTAAAATCAGGGTCTCAGATGCCACCTTCTCTCTACCTGGATTTCATTCCCTCTCACTGCTGCCCAGCTTTCTCCACATGGTTGACAACATGCCAGCTCACTTCTAGCTTACATCCAAATGCCTCCTACCTCCAAATGGTTCCAATCTAGCAAATTCCCACAGAAGAACTGATTGACTCTGCTTAAGTCGGGTGCCTACCATCGAATCAATCAAGTACACACAGGTGGCACAGGTGTGAGGTCACATAACCCAGACTGTTCCGCTCCTGTGTATCTGAGCCTCCTCCAGAGAAGGGGCAGGTGGGATGCCGGCATCCATCCATCCATCCATCCAACAGTCTCACTGCAGCTTGGTGCCTCTTAACTTTGATTGCCATATTGTCTCTTTAATTACTTCCATAGCACTAAGAGGTTCCCACTCTTCATAAATTAAAAAAAAAAAACAAAGCCCTGCAACCTCTCAGCATTATTAAGTGGTAAGAGGACAGAAATAGGCACTTTGACCTCCCAGGTCCCTCCAACTCTTAGCCATCCATACTTTCTGGATGGCAATTTCTTTTTTTCTTTTTTCTTTTTTTTTTGTGGTTTTTTTGGCCGGGGCTGGGTTTGAACCCGCCACCTCCAGCATATGGGCCTGGTGCCCTACTCTTTTGAGCCACAGGCGCCACTCGATGGCAATTTCTTAGAGTCTCAATGTTCTCCCCGAACCTGAGCATCCCTCTGTTCTCTCCTCGTACAACCGGAAAGGCAGGGACCCAGACAGCCTAACAGTCCTGGAGAATCAGCTTGGCTAGAAAGGATGACTTTAGTTGCCTTGTGAGCAGCAGGAGGAAACTACTGGCCTACAAATGCAGCCCTGGAAGCCAAACGCGTGAGTTTCCAACACCATGACGAGGCCCTACCCCGTGCTCAGTGGGATGGAGACAGGGAGGACGAAGGAAGCAGGCGGTGCTGCCCGTCCACGGGATCAGTATTCCTAGCCATTACTGCTAGCTCTGAAAATAAGGATAAACGAATGAAACCAGGATTGCTAATGATGGTCTTAGGCTCAGGGAGACCTTTCAAATAACGAAAGAAAATTGAATCAGAGTCTGGTACCTCTGTAACACAATTTTAGGATTAGAAATGGATCCAGTGCTGGCCATCCCTGAGATTGGCCTGTCTTCCCCCAAGACTTGCCTGAAATACCTCTATCAGGCCTTCCTTTCTTTCATGTATGGCACTGAGCTGGGTTTGAAAGTACACAGCAGTAGCTGGGTGACATTTACTTGCTGTTTATAGGGCAGATAGGGTGAGAGGTGGGGATTACATCAGAAAAGGCCTCTCAGGGCCAGGGAGGCAGTGACACTGGAGCTAGGAGTTGAGGGAGGAGGAGTAATTAGCACAGTAAATGGCTGAGGGAGAAAGGGAGAAGAGAAGTTACATTCAAGGGCAAGAACATGATGCCCCGAACGTCATCTGAGATTAGACTACACCCCTAAGAGGGGAGCAACCTCTGATCACTTACCGGGGAGGTGCCTGTGGCCTGGAAGAGGAGGGGGACCAGCGACCAGGACACAGCCTGGCCTGGACATCCCTACCTTCCCTCACCAGCTCCCTGGGGGAGGTGATAAGAGGACCAGGGAGGACAGGTGTGGAAGATGCACGTGAGAAGCCCAGCTCAGAAGATGAAGGTAGCGATTGGGAAGCTGGCCATGGTTCCTCAGGCCCAAGTTAGAGCTGCTGATGCCCCAGCAGAATGGGAAGGGAGGGGCCCTTTTGGCCCAGAAGACACTGCCTTTCCAGTGAGACCTGTGGACCTGGGACAGGACTGCAGAAGTTTTTTACACCTGGACAAGAGGAAGCCCCTTCTTTGCTGACAGTATAACTGCCTATGGGGTAGGAGAGCTTGGTGCTGTCAGAGCTACCTAGAGAACCTCATGGCTGTTTCCTCTGCTTCCAGGAGCCATGGAGTCCCCCTCAAGAAACAGACCCCAAATCAAGCAGCTGGTTGTAATGGCTGTTCCCCGGCACACACTTTCTCTCCACCCCATCCCTTTAGTATAAGGCAGCTCTCCTGATTAATTTCTGGTTGCCTGTCATTGTTCCTGACTTGTGATCAATCTCAAGGTGTGCCAGGATGCTTTATATTTACTTGGAAGAGCTTGCCTAGGCCTGCTGAGCTGGCAATCTTATTAGCAGGATTTTTTTCATTGTGTTTGTGAAATGAAATAAAATAAAAAAGCCCTGTCTCCAGAGAGTCCTTCCTGCCCTATATCTCCGAAAACCAACAGGCTCTGGGAAGATTGTGAGGCCTTTCTGGGTGGCCAACGGTGCCTCTTTGCCTTTGGTGCAGAGCAGGCCTACAGAGGAGGTGTTGCTGGCTTCTCTAGCCAAGGACAGGCAGATAAAAGTCTGTCCTTCCTTCAATGAAGACAGTGTCCTGGTGAGAAGGGAGGAAGGGATCCTTGGCTGGCCCAAGCAAAAAAAGTTGTGCCACTGAAATCATGACCACGAGGTTGAGTTAAAGGAAAGGGGGTTCCAGGCAGAGAGTTAGATTCCAGCCCCAGTTTTCCCTGTTACCTGGTGACCTTGAGTGAAGGATTCAAGCTCTCTCTCTCAGTCTCACATTCCTCATTTGCAAAGTGGGGATAAAATAAGGTGGCCCTGAGAAGGAAATGAAATCTAATACATATAATTTCTTGGCACAATGGCTGGCTCGGAGACAACATCGGACAAATATTTCAGCTGTTCCTTTCTGGACATTATATTCTATCGTGCTAGCTAGTATAGCCTGGCAGGTGGAGAGGAGGGGTCCTTTGGAGGGTACAATATAGGTTTGGGAAAGGCTTCAGGGGTTGAGCACACACAGGACTCTCTCACGAGGTGAGAGGGTGGTAAGTTTCCCTGAAGCTGCTCCAAGGACGTGATTTGCTGCTAAAAAATAAGAGCACAGAGGGGCTCTAACACCCGGGCAGGGAGATTTCTGGGGCACTTTTCTGGGTCATAGACCTCAGCTTCACACTCATCGTGCTTCACTCGAATTGTCTTTGTGTTAGAAATGGTATGAAGCCCATTCCCAGCTGGCCATCTCGATGGCTGACTTCTCTGTCATCCTGAGAATGGGCTTTGTACAAAGCAAAGCGGTCCCTTAGAGAGAGAGAAAAGAGTGAGTCCCCAGTAACAGGCTGAGAGAAACTTAAAGCAAGTTCCATAAAAAATAAGCAGATAAAGGGTGGTGCCTGTGGCTCAAAGGAGTAGGGTGCCGGCCCCATATGCCAGAGGTGGTGGCTGGGTTTGAACGGCCAAAAACTGAAAAAAAAAAAAAAAAAAAAAGGCAGATAAATAAAATTCCTCCTGCAACCCCCCTCTTGTATGGAAGGAATTCTTGTAATCATCCCACCATGAGACATTAAATGCTAAGTAAAAATGCTTGTGTTGCAAAGGGTCTATAAAAAAGGCAGGGTGCAAAGCTGTATTGTTATACCCCAAATGAGTGGAATAGAGAACCACCAGCACACTGAGTCCGAATTAAGCAAGCGCCCTTCATGGATCGGCTGGGCCGAGAGCAGGCTCATGCCTCAAAGTCTCTCAACCCCTAGAAGCAGGAGGGTGGAAACCTTTTATAAGGGGCTTTCAGTAGGGGAGACGGAATCTTAATGCAAGCCAAGTTGATAAGAGCCAACACCTGGTGAGGGGAGTCCTTACAAGGGGAAGCTGGGGTTTTGTAATTATTACTGAACTCTTTCCCCTGAGCTTCCTGTCTTAACGGGGAGTGTTGAAAGCCCCCAGCAAGATGGAGTTGGGGCATAACAGTATATACTGTTATGTTCCTTTGGGTAGATACCCGGTAGTCGGATTGCTGGATCAATACTATCTGATCTAAGCTAAGTTAAAATGCACCTACATATGTTTAAGACAAAAATACACCCTATTGTCCCCAGGCAATAGCTAATGAACACCTTTTTTGATCTCTCCCTACTTTTCAGTACTTTAATAATTTTTCAGGGAGCATGTTGCTTTATGCGTGTTGAGTATCCCTTATTTGAGGTGCTTCCCATTCCAGACTTTGCCGAGTTTGGGGATATTTGCATATATGTCATGAGATATTTTGGGGTTAGAACCCAAGTCTAAGCAGGAAATTCATTCATGTTTCATATATACTTTGTATTTATAGCCTGAGGTAATGTTTTACAGTATTTTAAATCATTTTTGTGCATGAAACAAAGTTTTGACTGCGTTTGGACAGCAACCCATTCCATGAGGTCAGGCGTGGGATTTTCCACTTGTGTCTCACGTGGATGCTTAAAAAGTTTCAGATTTTAGAGCATTTTGGATTTTGGATTTTTGGATTGGGGATGCTCAAACCCTGTAGTAATAATAATAGAGAGGAGGGGCGGCACCTGTGGCTCAAAGGAGTAGGGCACCAGCCGCATATGCTGGAGATGGTGGGTTCAAACCCAGCCCCAGCCAAAAACTGCAAAAATAATAATAATAATATTAATAGAGCAGAGGAAGATGAGGAAGGGGAGGAGAAAAAACTTTTAAAGTCCTCTCATCCCTCTGTTCCCAGTTAAAAATTACAGTTTCCCTTGCTGGATACCAAGAAGTAATTGGGGAGGGGAAACAGAGAACAACGCTATGGTGGTAAGTTCATGGGCATCTAACCAGAATCTACATTTGCAGGACCCAAGATCATGTTCCAGGCCTTCAGATGCTAGCAATCTAGGGCATTACACTCCCTTCTGTTAATTTTTTTAACATCTCACATCTAGAGAAAGATCAATGACACAAGTGTTTTTTTAAAGACATCTTACGTAGAAGTTTATTGCATAAAAAAGATTAACAAGAAACCAAACAGCTCACTAGGAAGGAGGGAAAGGGACGGATGTCTGAGCACCACATCCCCCTTCGCTTCCCCTGCCCCATTCCCCAAGTCCAAGAGGCCCTTGCTCCCTGTTCCTAGAAAGGAAACCAGCTTGAACCCTCATGATAGTCAACAGACTTGTCACGTGGAGAAAAAAGAAGCTATTTCTAAGTAATTGGGAAATACATTCTTGCTCAAAATCCATTTCCATTCAAACAGTTCCATCCACCTTTGTTGTAGAAACAAGCAATAAGCATAATTTTACCCAACAAATACATCCTCTGGGAAGGGTAAAACGTTTGATGTATGAATACATTTAAGCCTTTGACTTATCTAGTTGCTACGCGGACCTTGCAATTTATGAGACAGAATAAAATTGTGATTACTAGGCTTCTCATAAATTATTTGTTCCTGGTGAGTTCTGTGCTGGGTTTTCAGGGGGGAAAAATACTCTTTTAGATTTGTTTCTACCTGTCTCCTAGAAGAACAGGTTGCTATGGGTTTTAATTTCATTTCTTTGGTACAAATGTGAGTTTGTGTATTATTAGAACTCATTTGCAAATATTACCTAAAATTTTAAAGGGATATGTATTTTCTGCATTTTGATGAATTCATTTGTCTCAGCACCTTTTTGAAGTCTAGATAGTCGCGACTGGGAAGCTCTTTGAAGCCTTCGAGAATATCTGTGGGTCTCAACTGCTTGGCTGCTGGGTGGTGATTATTTCCTTTCTTTCTTTCTCTTTTATTTTTCAGAGTAAAGAATACTTTAATTTTATTTTGACTTCAAAATAGTAAGAGAGCACAAATATTTCTGGTTACATGGATAGCTTTTGTAATGCTTAAGTCATGGCTATAAGTGTGCCCATCATCCAAATAGTGTTCATTGTACCTGTACACAGAATTTTTGACTCCCATCCTTGATTTCCACTAGGTTTTACTCCCTCTGTGCACACATGTGTTCATCAGTTAGTTACAATTTAATGGCAGGCACACGTGTTTGTTTCTCCATTCCTGAGATATTTCACTGAGAATAATGGTCTCCAGTTCCATCCAGATTGTTGCCAAAGACACAATTCATCTTTTTTATGGCTGAATAGTACTCCATGGGAGGCACACACCACATTTTGTTAATCCACACATGGATTGATGAGCACTTGTATTGATTCCACATCTTTGCAGTTGTGACTTGTACTGCAATAAACATTTGGATGCAGGTGTCTTTTGTTTTTTTTTTTTTTATTTTTTTTGAGACAGAGTCTCACTTTGTCACCCATAGTAGAGTGCCATGGCATCTTAGCTCACAGCAACCTCAAATTCTTGGGCATAAGCGATTCTCTTGCCTCAGCCTCCTGAGTAGCTGGGACGACAGGTGCCCACCACAAAAGCCTCATTATTTTTAGAGATGGGGTCTTGTTCTAGCTCAGACTGCTCTCGAACTCAGGAGATCCATGAGCTTCCACCTACCTCAGCCTCCCAGAGTGACAGGTGTCTTTTGGATAAAATGACTTATTTTCCTTTGGGTAGATATCCAGTAGTCGGATTGCTGGATCAAATGGTAGATCTACTTTTAGTTCTTTAAGGGATCTCCATACTGTTTTCCACAGAGGTTGTGCTAATTTGCAGTCCCACCCACAGTGGATAAGTGTTCCTTTCTGTCTGTATCTGCACCAGCACCTATTGTTTTTGGACTTTTCATGTGCCGAGAGAGGCAGCCAGAGGCAGCAGGCAGCATCCATAAAACACACTAGAGCAGGTGGGTAAGGAGGGATCAAGGGGCCACTATGAGTGTATTTCTGGACTGTCACGTGCTGTTGGGGCTCAACTGAGAGGAACCACATGAAGAGCAAGAAGTCAGCCTTCCTGTTCCCCCAAGGTCCTCTGCTGGGGACTAAGGTCAGCTCAGCAACTACACAGTGTGAAGTGCAGGTCCTGGAGGAGGATCTCCCCTAGCCACGTCCTGCATGAACTTGGGCACACCTCTGAACTGTGCACTCATCCGTAAAGTGGAGATAATCATAGAAGCTAGTTATAAAGACTTTTTACATAATCTCAATGGCTTTGCAATTAGGCAAGAAAATCCCCATAACTTTTAGAGATACTTCCAGAGTATGTAGAGATACATGAGATCTGGGATTTGCTCTAAAATAATTCAGCAAAAATAAAGTCAAGGATGATTTCATCTACATCAAGGTCATGAACATAAAATTAATCTATTGTGATAAAAATGAGAGTATTGATTGCCTTAGGAGAAGGGCATTGGGGAACTTTCTAGAGTACTTGAAAATATTCTACAATTTGATTAGATGATAACATAGGCATCAGCATTTGTCAAAATTCATTGACCGGCAGATGGTTCAGAAGAGTAATAACAGCATATTGATGATGATTCTTTGCTTGGCCAAACCTTATTTGGCCTTCTGAATCTTCTTCCCATCTATGCACCAACGGGCCTTGCAAAGTCTGATTTTAGCAAAGAATTTCCACCCTTGATCGCAGATCATCCTCCACCATTTCCCAGGTGATGACTGGTCATCCTCTGTCTTTAGCAAGATTCTGTTTAGGTCAGTTTATCCAGAAACCCCCTCACTCCTGAGGTTTGCTCTTGGTAATTTTCCATCCACTGACACTACCCTGTTCCTCAGCTATAAATTCCCACTTCTACACACTGTATTTAGTGTTGAGCCCAATCTCTTTCCTCCACAGCAAAACCCCACTGCAGTGATCCCTACACCCATCATGTGGGTCATTACTATTTAATGATAGTAAGTATCATTAAATAATTGTTTCTTTACCAGTGTGCACATTTAGGAAATGCATTAACAGCAGTGTGTGTGTGAGTGTGTGTGTGTGTGTGTATAGAGCATGATAAAATTATAATAGACACATGTGGTAAAATGTTAACATTTGGGGAGTCTAAATGAAGAATATATGGGAATTCTTTATGTTATTCTTGGCAACTTTATGTATGAAATTATCTCAAAATAATAAAAGTTTAAAACCTTATTGAACAGTTCAGTTACAATTTATGAGCTTTACTGTATTCAAGTTATTGTATCAAAGAAAAAGTGAAAAAGGAGCATAGGAGGCAAAATCTTGGATAAATGTTGAATCTCACTGGTAGAATTATAAAGGTTCATTATACTATTCTTTTTACTTTTGTATACAGTTTAGCTATCTTTGTAATGCAAGAGTAATTTTTTTTTTTATTTTGAGACAGAGTCTCACTATGTCACCCTCAGTAGAGTGCTATGGCATCACAGCTCACAGCAACCTCAAACTCCTATGCTTACGTGATTCTCTTGCCTCAGCCTCTCAAGTAGCTGGGACTATAAGAGCCCACCACAATACCTTGCTATTTTTTTTTTCTTTTTAGAGACAAGGTCTCGCCTTGGCTCAGGCTAGTCTAGAACCTGTGAGCTCAGGCAATCCACCCACCTGGCCCTCCCAAGTGCTAGGATTACAGGTGTGAGCCACCATGCCCAGCCTACAAAAGTAACTTTAAAAAATTAAAACAATCAAAAATACCTGCTAAGTTCCAGAGGCATGGGGCACAAAGTAGCTTCCCACTTTGTAAGTGGCCCTCCAGGGCTGCCCTGCACCTTTTCTCTGGTATAGTCAGGGGACCACACATATATTATACCAGGCTGCTCATGCTGGTATTGTCTGTGACCACGCCTGACACAAAATGCACCCTAAGCTATTTTTCTCCGACCTTGAACTAAAATGAGCTGAAACAAATAGCCAACCCACACTGGAGATAAGTGTTCTTTTTGAACGCCCACGTAGGTGGATGGTTTTGTCCAGCCATCTCTCAAAACAACTGTAGCCACTGCAAGGCCATGAGGAAAAGTCACAGAGGGCAAAGACAGAGACATTCAAATACAGCGTAAGCCAAGCAGAAACCACTCTGGATCTAATTTCACTTTTGCAATGTAAACATTTGCCTTGACTGAGACAAGAGGAAAAAGTGAGGGCTGATGACCTTTAAGGTGACTCAAACACATCTCTTAAGAAGGTCTCAATTTTTATGCGGTGGATGACAGCTAGTTGTCCCGAAGGGCTGAACAGGAGCACTAATCCAGAAGGGTGAAGGCCAGGGTTCTTTTCCCACTCATATCACTGGTGATCCATTTGACCTTTGATGAGTTTTTCTTTCTGAGGCTCTTTCCTCCACCGACAAATAAGGATTTGAACCAAAGGAATCTTCGGGTACATTTTACTTAGTGATTCTTTAAATCAAACATTGATAGGGAAGGACTCCAGCAAAAGGAATGAGCAGCAACTATGTCCCATAGAGTCATCCAAGAGTCAAAAGCCTGGCAAACTTCCAGAGCCCAAGTAGGAGATAAATGAGAAAAGATACTCACTATGGCCAGATCTGTAATTTCAAAAGAATTCGAATATCTAGATTTTTATATCCAACCTCTTACTTTTCAAATGATGGTAATGAAGTCAATCTTTTTTTTTTTTTTTAATAAAGGCTACATGAGCTTAAGGAAAATGTCTGTGAATAGAATTAGGTCTCCAGGCTGCCAGATTGTGCCTGTCATATGTAATCACCCATCTCCTAAATGGGTCTAAATGGGGATCTCTGATATTTCCTACATTCGGTTTTGGTGACTCCCTAAGTCTCAGGGATCCTGTGTCAAAGCTGAAGACAAATTTTAACACCAAATACCTACCCCGTATAGCCCTTAGAAATATCTTTTTCAAAAGTTTTTTACCATAATCCATAGTAAAAAGTCCGTTTTACACTGCCAATGCTCTCACACACATACACATGTGCACATACATACATACAGAAAATCAGAAGAAAAGGCTTAAAAAACCAATATGTATGCATACTGCACGTGTAGTACTCCGATATTTTCTATTTTATCCTATGTCATTTTAATGCTGGCGGTAACCCACTAAACTGATTTTATGGGCCATGCTTTAAAAACCATTGCTTTTGAGTTCATATTTACTTAATTCTCATTTAATTCCCTTTCTCGCCTTACAGGGTAGAAATAATTACATCCTCATTTTATAGAACAAAAAAATGAATCTCAAGCTTCACATTCCAGAACTAGCTTTCTTTCTCTTACTGTTTCTTAAACAAGAAAGAGAGGAATGAGAGGAATTATTAATGGAAGACTTCAAAGAGCCTGTTCAGAAAGGAAAAGTCCTCGAAGGCAGGTACCAAGGAGGACCTTGAGGAGAATAGAAGGAGCAAACAAGGGCACGAGGCTGTGTGCTGTGCAGCATGTGACTTTGAGAAGCCCCTTTGTCTTCCCTCTGACATCCACCCATGTAAATGGCAGAGTGGCTTCTTCAAGAAAGAGCCAGGCTTATCACCCAGGCAGCCCAAGCAGACTCAAAGAAAACATAGCTTATACTGGAGCCTGGAAGGTTGCTAAGTTCTGGATTGCACTCATGAACTTGAAACTCAGCTCCCAGTCTTATGGGAGTGCATGATAGCAGTTGCAGGGAAGAGAGAACCAGCAGGATTCAAATGCAGAGCCAATTGACACCAGGGCTGACCTGAGAAATCCTTCCAGGGAATTCCACTACCTCCCAGTTCATTATCAATAAACTTGACAGAAGTTCCATGTCGTCTTCACAGGCAATGATCAGAGAAGGACAAGAGGGAGAGCGCAGGCTGACAGTGAAGATGGACATGGGGGAGATTTGGTTTCTTAAGACGGATGAACTCTGTTCCTAATCAGAGCAGTCAGCTGAGTCTAATGGTCCTGTTTCTAATTAATCTTGCCGTCACGTCATCTGGGCTGGGACAGGAGCCTAGTGACACCCCACATGAGCCAGCACAGCCCAGCACAGCATGACCTTCTCTTGTGGCACATTGGGATTCCAGTCTAGAATGCTTGAGTCTATCCCTGTCCTTTAATCTCTTTTTGTCCTCTACCTCCAGATGCCTGGAGGACAGGTGTCTGTTTAAGAAGCCTGGCAGGAATGACTTCAGGCATCTGCTTTGGGTAGCTTTCTGCATCCTCCATAGTTGATCGCTGCGGTGTGGTACAAACACAGTTGTTGGATAATGTTTGAAGTCAAAGAGTCTTAGATTAGCATCACAAAAGTCAATTAACAAGGCAATTTCTTCCCTTGATTTGTATTTGTATATTTTTAATGAACTACAAGACCTCCTAGTGCGGTAAATTAGCCTAGGTAACTGGGGAGCGGAGTACAAACATTTGTTTCCCTTCATAGCCCAAAACATTTATCTCATACAGAGAAAACAATATACAAGCCTAGGGAGGGCTCCTGTTCCTATGGCCAAGGAAGCACACAGAGCCGCTCTGATAAATATTTATGTTTGTTTATCAAAATGTCCCAGGCCATCCTGGCTAGCTGCCACCTCCACACCCTCATGAAGCCTCATAGTGGCAGGACTCACTATGCAAGAGGAGGTATAGGGACCTCAGCTGCCATTGCTGAAGGACTTTCAGCCTTTGTTTCCCAAATGCGAGTAAATAAATGTAAAGTCTTTTCAACAAATGGTACAAGATAATTTGATAGCCACAAGCAAATTATAAGAGTTGGGCCCCCCCGCACATACCATACACAAAAATTACCTCTCAAGTGGCTAAGGTGCCAGCCACATCCACCTGAAACAAGTAGTTTTGATGTAAATGTAAAGGAACCCCCTATCCTGACCTACAGGGGTCAGTGCCATTCAAAGAACCTACCTACAGCCTGTCTCCAATGAAGGGGCAGAAACCTATACTCTTAGGTGTAAAGAGAATGGTAACTGAAGGAGCTCTGCCTGCCTGAGATTACTAGCTTCGAGATGTGTGACTGCTCCCCCAAAGTGTTGCCTTGTGACAAAATCAACACCATTAAGAAATCAAGTGTGACACGTATAAGTTCCAGCATGTTAACATAGAGATATTTGTAACTACCCGTGTGATAAATCATGAGTGAGCACCTACTATATACAAGGCAGTGAGAATAATATCCTTAATTTAATCCTACTCACTTATTTCTAAGCAGCGTGGTTCAGCCTAAAATGTTTGGGGACTGAAGCAAAGTATGAATCAGTGATTTTCAACTGGTATGCCAGGAGAGGATCTTAGAGATACCTCAAAAATTCTTAAAGATCATCAATTAAATTATTTTCAAAAGACGTTCAAAGCACAGTAAGTATATCCTTTCTTTTATTCTTTTTTTTTTTTTTTTGATCAACATAATTTAAATGTGCCATGGAGGTTTAACTATAGGCTCAAGTGTGCTGTGAGATAAAAAGGATAGAAAAACATTGATGTGAATGAGGTCTATGTGTTCATGCCTTTAAAATGCATTGATTAAATGCTTATTGTGGAAATACGAAGTGCTGGGCACTGAATAGAAACTGAAAAAGACACAGTTTCTTAAGAAGCCCAGCAACCAGGAAGGGAGACAGACAGACAGAGCAGGGCTCCTAGGACCCCCAGGAAGGAGTGGTCCATTAGGAATGGCCAAGAAATCGTCCTGGGGAGAAACCAGGTGCCCCCTAGTCCTGTCCCCACATTGATTCCTGCTCCTGGAGTGATCAACTTCCTCTTCCAGGTGGCCTTCTCAGAAGCACTGGCAGACCTCAGCTGAGCCTGTTTCAGATGGACAGACCTTGATGGGCAACCCTCAGGTGGGCTGGCAGATGGGCACACAGATGGGCAACCTCAGAGGGAAAAATCTCAGGGGGGCGCATCCCGTGCCCTGTGAATCCCATCTTCTCCCTTTAGAAAAAGATAAAACAAAAGAGCTCCTCTTTTCAAAATTAATTTCTTTCTCACAAGAAAGTCTACTCTCTTCTGCTACCTTAGGCTCTTTTAGACCAAGAGCTTCCTGACCCACTGATGCTGAGGCTGATGCAGAGAGAGCCTGGGGGCCCTCAACAGGCCTGAGGATTCCAGAACCCTCTTCAAATACTCCAGGGAGACCCACAGGAGGTGGGAGACCTGGAAAGCCTCCAGCAGCCTCTTCTACCTGCAGAAGGCAAAGAAGCAAAGCCTAACTGCCTGAGGTCTCATGCCTCAGCAGGTCTGTGGGTCTGTGTGTACACATATTTACATTTTATGGGTTTCTAGTGGATGGCTTAATGAATACCTGCATACAAATTCTCTTTGTCTGGAACATCCTGTTCCAACCCCCTCCTCCCCATTTCGCCCACTTAAACACCTACTCACCCTTCAGATCTCAAGGAAATGTGTGTTCTTCAGAGAAGCCTTCCCTGCCCCCCTCAGGCTAGTTGCTGGAGTTAGTCACTCACACCATGACAAGGCACCTTTCCTCCATGGCCTTTGTCACAGCTTTCAAATATGCATTCATTTGCATCATTTTGTTTTGTCTTTGCCTGCCTCTCCCTGGGCCATAAGTTCCTTGTGGGAAACACAATGTTCAGCTTTTTCAACTCTATATTACCAGCTCTAGCTCAATGCCACGCACTTACCATGTGCCCAATAATTCTTGGTCAAATGCTATGGGTCAGGCTATAATCCCAGCTCTTTGGGAGGCCAAGGGAAGAGGCTCACTTGAGGTCAATGATCACACCACTAAACTCTTGCCTGTCTCTAAAACAAAAACAAAAATTAAAAAAAAATCACTATCTGGCTCATTGTACCCTTAATGATTCCCCCCAAATAAAACAAACAAACAAACAACAACAACAAAAAACCCTCACTATTTTTGAATGAATATCAAGGAATAGAATTCTCCCCAAAACCTGTTTCTCCTTGCCCCTGCCTGACTTGGATTTCTGTTTGGCTTGGAGCATTATAGTCAAAAGTGAAGTCCTTCAACTTCCAAACATCTCTTGTACCACTCAGAGCTGTGCAAAGATAGCATGAAAAAATAATGAACCACAATTTTTATTAAGGTCTGTGTCTGAAACAAGCCAAATATTATACCAATTGTAGCACACATTTGCTGTTTCAGGGAGAAAACTATAATAGGTAAAAATCAATAATGTTTTTGTTCCAGTAGATTAACTTCATGTTTAGAACAGGAAGAGAATCTAAATGCACAGCTTTCGGCTCTTTTTCCTTCTCGGTAAAAAGATGCAGCCGCACCAGAGAGAAGAGCTGGCGGAGACACAAGGTT
Organism: Arctocebus calabarensis; assembly: GCA_963573935.1. Taxonomy (NCBI): domain Eukaryota; kingdom Metazoa; phylum Chordata; class Mammalia; order Primates; family Lorisidae; genus Arctocebus; species Arctocebus calabarensis. Next base: position 89,797 of record CAUYON010088214.1, read on the forward strand.
AGAAGGCTAAGGACATTGTCAAAAGCAGGAAGGTAGGTTTGAAAAGAAGGTCAGAGTCTCTCTGACCTGTCAAGTTGGTGGATAAGCAGAGCTTAGCTGGCTGGCTGTCTGCCTTTCAAAACAATCTTGGGACTCCAAATAGAAATCTTCCCAGGTATTCACCAGCGGCCTCCTTACCCCTAAATAAAGGCCTCCAGACATGGGCTCCAGCCCTGGGCAAGAGTTGATTGAACCATGGCTGACTGAATCTCTCTCTGGAATTCAGAATCAGGACACAGAGCCATTTATCGGTCTCTCAGGCCCTTGAAATGGTATGTTAGGACCGGACAGGTCAGGTTAAAAATGTCTGGTTTAGCCACATGCATGAAAAGCCAGAGAAAGCCAGCTGCAGATAGAGAATGACAAGCAGGGAGGGGGCAGGTGTCCATGAAAGAGAAAGCTACCCTACTTTCAACTGTCTAGGTCCTGGGTCTTGTCCTTTCTGAGGCCAGCCTGAACTTCTTGTCCTTGGAATCCGTAACATCACCTCCAGTCCTCCTAGAAAATGCCCTTCCTCCACCTTCCTTGCTGTCGAAGTTAGTGTGGGTGTGTTTCTGTTCCTTATGTATTAGCGAACTGCAGCTGTAACAAACTGCCACAAACCGGGTGGCTTCAAACAACAGAAACTCTTCCCAGTTCTAGAGGCCAGAAGCCTAAAATCAAGGTGTCAGCAGGGCTGTGCTCCCTCCGAAGCCTCTATAGAAGGATTCTTTGCTTCTTCTAGCTTCTGGTGGCTCTGGAGGTTCCTTGCCTTGTGGCAGTGTCATTCTAATCTCTGCCTCCATCACAGGACGTACTTCTTGCCTATGTCTTTTCCTCTTCTGTTGCCTATCAGGACATTTGTCAATGGATTTAGGACACATCTAGTTAATCCAGGATGATCTAAATCTTTAATTGTATCTGCAAAGGCTCTATTTCCAAATGATGTCATGTTTATAGTGACCCGAGTTAGGACTCAGACATCTCATTCTGGGGCTATCATTCAACTCACTACATCCTGCAGCCCACAGAACTCTGAGAAGAATTTACCAACTATTCCTGAGTAACTTTGCAAAGTGTGGAGGACCAGCTGATGCACAGCCCACAACACAAACTGGTTACAGATTCCAAATCGAAAGGATGATACGTGAATATGGCAATTGGAAGTTTTTATGGGAAAGTGTTTTGTGGCATTTTGGTGTTGAAAACACTGAGATGGAGTCAAGCCATGGTCTATCAGATCCGCAGTCACTATCTTCTCTGGTCTCTTTTGGATTTGTATGGCTGATAATGACTATAGTATAATGGGGACTGTGGTGAATTGGGGGGGTGCCAGGCTTGGTACATGGCTGTCTACATGATGTAGCACATCAAATTTTCACCATGATCTTCTGGGGATGGGATAATTATCCCAGGAGTCACACCCAAGTTGGTCAGAACTTCTCACCAGCCTTTCTGGAGATCCAGCACATTCACAAGCTGCAATGTAAGAAAGAGGAGGCTCTGATGTGGGCGGCATCTACCAAGTGCCAACCACTGTATTTGGTGCTCACCATTTGCTATCTCGTGTGATCTTTACAGCTCCTCCCTGAAGGCTGCGGTGCAGAAATTAGTAGAAGGATGATCACACTAGCCAGGGCTGACCTTCTGAAGTCAGTGGGACAAAGTCCCAGACATTCCAGCTCTTCAGGGACCAGGGCATCTGCCCCTTTAGATCTATTCACAATAACCCAAGGAAACCGTGACCCAAGTAGACAACAAAATGGCAATTGTCAACTTAAGATGACATAGTACCCCTTGAATTGGAATGTTCTTCTTGCGAAGCTGCTAATGTTATCTTCAACTCTTGGCGGTTGCTCAGAAGGTAGAAGGGAACTGAACTAAAGCAACCTCCAAGGACAGCCCCAAGGAGAAAGCCTCCCTGTCTTAGTTATTCTCTACCCCAACCCCAGGAGGGGATTTCCTTTCAGAAGGCTTGTGCTGCTCTCATAACTTCCCCCTCCTTCTTATTGTCAGTAGTCCTTTGCCCCTCCTCTGTCCTTAGGAGTTGAGGACACAGGGCTCCCTCTCCGCTCCTCCTCGTGTAGCTCCACCCACACCGTCACCTACCAAGTCAGACACAGGACGTCTTCCTCTGCTCCCCTCTGCCCACAGACTAGTGCCATCGGGCATCAAGTCCTGCCTTCCTCTCTGCCCCCCAGTGCCATCCTCTCCCCTCTCCCCATCACTGCCCTGGGTTAGGTCCCCAAGGTCTCTTTCCTGGACTCAGTCAGGTCTCTCCACCTTTGTCAGTTCTTGAGTTGATCTTGTTCCCTTTGCACCTCTGGGGTGGCGCCCCATTAGCCTAGAGTAGTGGTTTTCAACATGTGTCTAGAGGAAAGTCAGTTTAGGGTCTTGTCCAGGTTTTAATGGGCCCAGTAAATAGATTCTGCCCATGTTTTGAACCAGTGGAGTGACAGGATTCAGACAGATGGATATAGAAATATGACCTTGATTACTGATAAAGCTGTATTGGAGAAGTGGCTTAGCTCCTGAGCACACGGCTCGGCAGCACCTCTGAAATAAGCCACAAATCCCACAAGCAGCACAAACATTTCTCTTTCTTGAAAGCGAGTTGCTTTGAGAGGGGGTTTCCCTGGTGTGGCTAGAAGAATGTGAAGGAACATGCAAACCCAGGGTTAAGACTCTCGGTAAAGTCATGCAGCATTTCCCAAAGTGTGTGCCATGGAAAATGAACCTTGAGAAGACACCATCTGGGAAGAAAAAGTTCTAGGTCAAAGCCATAGAGAAAAATGCACTCCCCATGTGTTCCCTTCAGAATCACGATGCACATAAGGAGGGCTCCCAAGTCTGCAAGGAGGAAATCAGACTGGCCTTGTTTGTCAGAGGTTAACCTGTTTCCCAATTATTCACAGACAATACCTTTGGGAGTCGTGAGTCTCTTTGTTTCCAAGGGAAAGACACTCCATCAGAATAAGGTTGCTGGCCTCTCCCTGTGCTCAAGGCAGGAGGAAGAAGAAGAGTAACATGACTTACATGATCATGGCACAGGGTGGGGGCAGGGGACCCAGGCTCAACTAAGGTTTTCCTAAGAAGATCTTTGTTCTTCACTTTTTGCTGTTTTGAACAGACTGTGGCTCTAAAGTCACTTCTGAAATGGTCCTGTTTTGACCCTGCATCTGCTGGGACAGTAAGATGAGCAGTTGGGAATCCTTTAATAAAAAATATTTACAACTGAGAAGCCCAAGTGACCATCGACCCACAAATGGATTAATAAATTGTGGTACATGTATACCATGGAATACTATGCAGCCTTAAAGAAAGATGGAGACTTTACCTCTTTTGTGTTTATATGGATGGAGCTGGAACATATTTTTCTTAGCAAAGTATCTCAAGAATGGAAGA